>JAPYYT010002078.1:0-20832 GCA_030522565.1 Ceratosolen corneri
TAAATAGTGTGTGGTTAAGTAGGCCACGGTATATGTTGTCAATTAAACAATCAGTAAGACTAAGCCATCGTTGAAAGCCTCCTAGACCACGGGAACTGCTAACGAAAACCAACAAAAATAAATTAATTAGTGCTTATTATGAATTATATTTAAACAATTAAAAAATCTTAAAGCCAAAACCAATTAACAATAGTAAAGACCAAGACCGCTTAATTTTGTATATAAAACTAAACTTGTGCAATTAAACTATTCATCTGATTTTCAATAAATATCCGTCCACAGTGTTAAATTCGACCCCTCGCGTCTGTGTTTTCTTTCTACCCTGCCATCTCTCCTCTACCACGATCGGCCTCTCCCCCCTCCATCTTGGGAAGAGCTCACATCGGGATTGTCGCCCGAACAGCTATCACATTAAAATTTTATCTTTCGCAGCCTAAAAGTTATGCTAGTATCTAAAACATTATACTTACAATTTTCAACCATGGTATTTTGTAAAACTTTTCGATGATATGGAACAGGTAAAAAGATAGAAGTATACCAGTGGTCCAGAATCCAGTCATAGAAACAGTATTGAACCAACCACATCGACTATGACTGCTAATGTGAGATGTGAGCACGCAGATGAAACCCAAAATATTCAGAATCTGTTTCATTGAATTGGAAAAAACATTATAAACATGTAAACATTTAATATTTTTTATTCTTAACGTTTTATCAAGGCGTTACTTAAACACTATACATATTCTTTCAAATATTTTGTTTTAGTATATTTTGTTATTCAAAAAAAGAACATTAGCATATTCTAACATTATAGAGAGCAGTCATACTTTTCATAATGCAATTTCATTATATTAGATCAAAATAATTTGATAATTAAAGTTTTAAATTTTTATTAAATGATAATAAGTATCGGTTATTTATGAATATTTTCGCAAATTTTAATATATAACGAAAATAGTTACAATTCTTGTTAGTAAAGAATTTTATATTTAAATATTCAGTTAGAAACAATGGAAAAGAAAATGCTTTCGTAAAATTCGCTAAGAAAATAATTTTATTTATCAAGATATCTCGCTCAACTTCCAATATAATATAACTATAATAAAAATAAGCATGTAAATTAAATTCACGAGAAGTGAAGTATATTCGATTAAACGTACCATCTGAGAGACTTTCAACATTCCTGGTAGGGTTCTTACATACGACGGATCGAATCGTATATTTCTGCTATTTTGCGTCTGGGATGTTGTCGTCGTCGTCGTATTAACCTGACTTGGAAAGGATTGCATGACTGCTACAACATAAACGGTAAAACACAATGAGTTTTATTAAGAGCGTTCCATAATGTTACGAGCGATATATACAATAATTTAAAATATAAGGAAGTATTTTTATATTATAGTAGATTAATTTGTAATTTAATATTAATTAGCGGCTGATTCAATAGTCTCTATTAATAAGCTTCTGACTGTTTATACTTAGCTATTTCTTGAAATGGATTCATTATAATTTATTCATATATTTCTAAGTTTATAGTAACAATAATATTAATAGACATTATTTATCATAAAATATATATTGGTAATTAGATTTGTCATTTTATAGATTATTCTGCGTTAATAAAAATATATAGGTTCAAATTTTTTTATATCATTTATATACTAGTTTCACATTAAATTTTTATTTTTTATTTTTTCTATTACTTATTTTATTCTTAATTATGTTTCATTTAATTTATTTAAAATAAATACAATATAATAAAAATAATAATAAACACTACCATTATTTGTAAGAAATTCTCTATTAATTTCTATAATAGTATTATTGCACAAAATTGGACTTTAATAAGCTGAACAAATCTTAATTTTAAATTAATACACGAAAATAGATTATTTGGCTTAACATAGTAGAGTTGTAAAAACATAATTTATTGGAGAATGATAATGCCAAAGAATGCTGTGATAGATGTTAAAGATTTTTTAAAATGAACTTTTTTATAATTAATCGTTCCACAGATCCTCAAAATGATTTTTACATTAGGCAACTACGTGGAAGATTTAAGCCTCGTTTTTTGCCTGTAAAGAAAAGGCAGTGGAACCTCTGAAGTAAAAAGTGTATTGGTAATCCGATATTGGGAGTACATTGTCGATAGATTAAATCGGGAGAACATAACTGGGAGCTTAAACTACCAGAGTAAATTAATACTAGTACAGACCATCGACGGCTGTTTCATCACAAATCCAACTATAGATAATATTTTCCCGCGCGTTTGTCGAATTTACAGCTTCTTGAAGTCGGCCACAAAATGAGTGTAATTCGATACAACCACATAAAACGTTAAGTTCTGTCCTGAATTTTATATGGTTTCTGTGTTATTATTATTATTATTATTATTATTTAAAATATTAACTTGTTACATGTACTTATGCATATTTCATTTACATTGATAAATATCTAAATACTTATAATTTAATATACAGTTTCATTGATAAGATTATTGATTTAAATACAAATATAATTATATGATTTTTTAGTATTTTTAATCTTACATTAATATTTATAAAATTAAATATTAAATTATAATTTTATAAATTTTAAATTAAACATAATTTAATTTATAAGTAATAGTTAAAGCATAATTTACCTTTAATTTTAATGCATCGTATTAAAATAATTGAATCATTCTAAAATAATAAAATTTAATTTTATATTTTGATATGAAAACATTTTAATTGATTATTACTATAGCATATGTTCTATTTCAATTTCTTCTACTTTATCATCATTGTAATCATTATATTATTTCCTTTTTATTATTATAGGGTAATTTAAAAACTAGCAAATACAAAGTTTGATTAAAAAATCTGTAAACATTTAATTATTTAAATTAAAAATTCACTTAAAAAGCATGGTAAAAGTTGTATTATGACTTCAAATAATATTATTATTGTTGAATAAAGTTGTTGCTAACCAGAAAAATAATTAATTTAAAATATTATTCAATATAATTTACTTGATTTTTTGTTTTAATATGAAACTTAAGCTTTTTCTAAATAGTATATTTAATATTATTAAAAGTATAAATTTACTTTTTATATGATAAACTGTATTTTTAAACTAAAGGATTATAACCTTATATTTTTAGTAAATAATTAAAATAGTTATAATCAAATTTTGTAATATTGTATATTATAAAAAATTAAAATAATATTCGTGGAAAATAATATTTTATTTATATTTATATAATGAATAGTTGAATTATTAATTTTCAATAAATCATTACAGATAATATACATATATTTTTATTTTTATATTGTAATCAATTAAAAAATCTTAATTTCTATTTAGTGAAACATAAAGAATAATTTTAAACAAATATGAATATCGCAAAATTAATTAAATATATAATTATATATATTATTTTGTGAGTTTATAATTTAACAATTGGTGTTTATATTAAAAAGGAAAAATATAATACGTTTGTATACTTTTTATTTCATATATAATAAATAAAAATTAAATTAATTTAGTTTTTGTCAAAAATTTTTTTAGTTTACTATTCACATTTAAGTTACGTAAAATTACTTAAAAAATGTGACAAATGAATTTCATATTTTATTCATAATTTTCATATATATCTTATCATATATCATATCATTATATATATCATATATCATAATTTATTCGTGTAGATATAACAAAGTCTGTTTCAAAAATTACAAGAATGTGAATGTAATACGAAAACATATTTGTTTCTGATCACAATCATATAAGAATTTGAATTGCATGCAGCCTGTTCATTCATAATATAATGTTTAAAGTTTTATAATATATTTCAATATAACAGTAAATAAATAATATATGATAAATATTCTCTGTTTCTTATTTAGCAAATTGTTAAATATGTATCATATTTTAATTTCAAATGAAACGTTAGTGAGTATGAGCAATTAATTATTTGTTTATTGAGAATCAGAACTTGACAATTATATTTGTAAATTTTCATGATTTTATTAACATAAATTAAAGATTATCAAAGTGATCATAGTATTCATTATATTATTATGTTATTTTTAAAAATATTTTAATATTCATGTTAGTTTTTCCACAAGTCTTTTCATTACAAATATTCTTTCCCGTATTGATTTCAGCGATATATTTTTTCACTTTACTTTATTGTATATTTAAATTACTTTCTTAATTTTGATATGTATCTAGTAACGAATTAAAAAACATGAATAGTAACAAAAGAAAGTGTAACTTTATTATTTGTGAAATAAAAATAAATTTTTAATTATTCTACTACCTATTATTTCGTGTTTGTACTTAATAAAGTTTTTGTTCATTTACATATTCAGGAATTTGCAGACAGCTTAATTATAACAGTTTCATTAAATGTAAGTTTATTATGTCCATTTTTAATGTTATCTTTATGTAATCTTGAATTTAATAATTCATTACTTTTACTTCAAGTTTCACTAATATAAATTATTAAAAGCATTTTTCTAAAAGTTGATAGATTATAAGAGATAATTAGTGTAAAGCAATTTTTTACTGTTTATATTTTTATACAAGTGCATATTGAAATTAAAGTTATGTCTAAATACTTGAAGTAATTATCTATAATTCAACAATTTTTTGCTTTCATTTAATTATTAATAATAAACTTAATAAATATATTTTTAATAGAAATTTGGAATTAAAATTAGATATCGATGAAACTCCATAATTCAAATTTGTGACCGATTATTGTAAATGTATTATAAATTATATGGAACTCATTGATATTTAATAGTTTATGATTTCTGAGAAGTGTATGATGCAAAAAATCGACTTAACTCATTTAGCAATTAATTAAATAATCAAGAGACAAATGAACTACAAAATTTGTTGTATTTAATTAAATTAAAAATATAAGAATAATTATAAATGTAATTATGCAATAACGTAATTTATATGATTCTATACGATTTTTGTAAAGAATAGTTTCTTAATATTTAATAATACTTGCAATTAAATTCTAAATAATTAATGTAAATAATATATAAGACGATCTTATAAACAATTTCTTATTATTAGAAAAAAAACTATATTAAAGAATATTTTTAGATTTTTATTGTTGTTATGAGAATTATTATTATTATGAAAATAATTTCTTCATAATGAAATAAGAGTGTCTTCTTGAAATAAAAACTTGTACTATGAATACTCGATTTAGTAATAACTAAAAGAGGTAATAACTATTAATAGCAACGGTTAAAATAATTCTTAACATGTTTTATGCACAAATTTTGAAAAAGGTATATTGTTCATTTAATTTGATTTATGTTCTTGTTAGACTCAACAGAAAAATGTAAAAAATTTTATTTTCTTATTAAAACATCGCTACAAATAGTACGATATTTTGACATTTAAAAGGACGGTTTACTATATTTTGCTTGAATTGTCAGAAAATTCGGAAGGATTCTTAACATCCTACATGAAATAGAAAGACTATGATTATAGACAAAATAAATTTTTAAACAAGTATTGATATTTGGTATTCCCAAAATTTTTGATATTAATACAAAAAGTATATTCCGTAGAATGTTAAAAATTGTAATTTATTTAATTACATGTCCACTAAAAGTATATAAGACATGCTACAGCAAATTTTTTCATTTATAAAAGCTTTATCTTTATCCAATTCCTAAATAGCACATTATAAATAAACAAGAAAATAAATAATGATATGAACATAATATTAAGCAGCATACCTTATATTTTTTTTATCAAATTGCAAATAAATACATGCAATTGCAATAACTATTTATCAAATATTCAATACTATTAAAAAAAGTTTTTAAGAAAAATCAAGTTAATTGTTTTTTAGATAATATAAAATATTTTTGGCATTAAAAAGTTGATTGTGGTATATATTTGGTATATAATAATATTTTCATTATTATGCATATTAATATTATTCTTCTATTCTTTGATTACTTATTGTATTACATTGATATTAAATGACAATTTGATATGCTATATGTACACTTAAATATTAAACATACTGTATGATATAATTCTTAAAGTACGATTTATTAACATATTATTTATAATCAATACAGTATTATTTATAATTAACATTAAAAGAAACTCAAAATTAAATTTTCTTTTCATCATTTAATATTTTTAATTAATTTAATTTATTATTTTTACCTCTTATTTTATACATTTATTACTTTTAAACACTTACTATACACTACTATACACTTTATTTGTGGACTTTTATTTAGTATTTACAGAAATAATTTAGCTAAGACTTGGAAAAAAAATTTTTTTTTATAAGTTAGTGAATATCAATTAATAATGAGATTTATTAATACTTCTATACATTGAATTTATAAAACTTATAAGGATATCCACTAAAACTAATAAATAAACAAACTTTGATCGTTTTCTTGATGATAATTAAAGAAACATTGATAATTTTCTTAATACTTTAAAGATCAATCGAATAACAAATATTAAATGAAAGGCTATGTATATAAAATAAATTATATGAATTATCTGTTAAAATTATTTAATACCAACAATAATAATGCAGCATTTATTTTTATACAAATACGTCACAATAAAATGTATTAACTATTAGTATTTTAAATATAAAACGTAATAAAACTTGTATAATTTCAAAAATCTAATATATTATGAAATGCTTCTATATATCGAAAAGATGAATTTTTTATACCACTATTTTATGTTTAATAAAAATTAAATTTTATTTATCTATAAATAATATATATAAAAAAGTTAGTTAAAGTTTTAGTTAAAGTAAATCTTTATAAATAGCTTTATATTTAGAAATAGGAGAAATGATATAATTTTGTTTGTATTATTGTTTATTATAGGAACAATTAAAATTTTTTAATTTTTAGAAGAAAAATAATTTTATTTAAATTTGTAATAAGTTATAAATAAGTATAGTACATAGTATGTAATATAAAATTACAAAAAACAATTTATTTTTGGTTAAGTGAAAAATTGACTATACAAATTTTACAAATATAGTTTAAAGTACACATCATTAAAATAGATTTCTTTGTTAAAATTACGAATAAAATTACACGATTGATTACATATGAATACATTATTATTGTATAAATAATAGATTATTATGCCCATCAATGTATTTATAAATTTAATGGAAATGGCGAATTCCAATAAGCTGGTTACTGTACATCTTATTAACATAATAAAGTGTTGATAAGAAATTATAATTTTAATATAAAAATGCTAATGTAAAATTCATAGAGTAATATTATGCATCAAAATAAATGTTACCATCAAATACGGAATACAGCGATTTAATAAAACATGGCTAGTAGTACCGTAATGACATTGATTTAATTTTTGAATTGCAACTTATAAAATTCCGTCATTCGAATATTTTAAAATATGAACACTGTTACATATAAACAAATGCGCGCGATAATTTTTTTTGTAAGAGAAGATGTGCATCTTTTGGTCAATAAGTTGTTGAAAAGAAGCAATCTCGTCAGAATTTTTCCAGCTGTTAATTGGAGCACTTACCCTACTCGTAATCATTTATAATATAATAGGGTAGGTAAGTTAAGGTAGTTAAAAGGTCATTATAATTGCTATAGGTACTCTATAAAACATTATTAAATCTCTTTCGGTGTTTTCTATTACGTGTACGATTGTCGTAATATTTTCGTTTGGGGAACAAGAGAATCGGTTGAATTCTCGACGAGAAGAGCGAATGTATTACGTCAGGTGCTAAACTTAGAAAACAAGAGTTGCGAGTCAATAGGCATAGTAGTCGGATTTCAAGGGATAAAATTATTAATTGTTTTAAGGTCGTCTCGTGTTTTGGAACGAATCGATATGAGCCAAAGTTGATGTATAGTCGTATAAAATAAGTGATTTGGACGGGCGATCGACGACGCGTGGGATGATCAGGTGTGGGAATGGATAGAGCTTTAGCAGCTAGAGATCTGACTCATGGCGAAACCCTTCATTTCATATCGATCAATTGGGTACGCATTTGAATTTTCTATCTCAGCAATATGGCGGCACTCCGCGAAATAACGGAAAAAATTGTGAGGGCGTACATAAGAGGAAGTGATCCGCAGGCCAACGAGCGATTCCCTCTGGCTCACCTGTTGTCGTTCGTTGTCCGTTATCCAAGCGGACTCGTCCCGTTTGGCGGAATCGTGTCGACGTACGGCGCTCACGTACCTCAATTGGCACACGTGCACACAGATGCGCCGCTGAGGCAGATTGATGAACGGACAGGCAATGTTTGTAGAATCGTTGTAACCCGCGTACCAACCGCCAACAATCGATAATCGACTACCAACTGTTAACTGCTAATTGACAATTGCGAACAAGAATTAATTCGGAATCGGAACTGAAGTGTGCGCACACAGCCACCGGACAACACAAAATATCAATGATCCTGCGCACGGAATAACTGTTGCACTTCATGAATTATTTTGAGTCTTGTTGCTCGATGTTACGACTCTGAGGAGCTTCATCCATTAGCTCATCTTCCTTGCCTCTCTTGCATTTTGCGTGCAATTCCACCCATCCACTACCGCTCTCTGTACACTCGATCGGTCCGTGGGCTTTGTCTTCCAATGGTGTGCGACACCTGCTGGCAGCAACTCAAAGCTTACGCAAATCGCAATGGACGACAAGATTACGTCAAGGCTGCCGACCTATGGAAAGAGCGCTTTATTTTTTCAAATGAACTTCCCACTTCCGCTTGGGAGATAATGCGTGTGCCAATTGGCAGCCGGCAAATCCGCTGAGCTTAATGTATTTACTTTTCTATGTGTTGTTTTAAAAACTATGTATAAACTAAAGCAATTCCAGCTGAATTTCTAACAATCAGCTATTTGCGAAGGTACGTTATTCATCACGTTCGATAATGGCAAATGCGACATTAGTAACATTGCGGGACATTGCCATAATAAATATTATTTATTTCTATAAATTGACCAACTCGCGTTGTCAACACTTTCAAAAAGCATCCGTATTAAGTGTACTGTGCACCTCCTTTTAACATCTTTCATTCGTTTCTATCGCGTTGGTCAATATACATTTGTGAGAAGCATATACCTATAAGTTTGGTAAGGGCGGACGTTTAAAGCTTGATTCGATTGTAATTCAAATCCTAGGGGTCAACAAAAGCAAAACATATTTGTACTAGATTATTATCAGCGATTATGTTTGAATATTTTCATTTGAATAAAAAAAAACGTTAATTTCATTAATTCATTGATTTTGAAAATATTCATTTAAATCGTATGAAAATTGTGGCATATTACCTGATCACTTGGTATATTTACTAATTTCATTAATACATTCTTGTATTAAGCATCTATTTAAATATATTTAGGTGCCTTGAAAAAGGATTGTAAACTATTATTTTATGTGCTACGCACATTTTTTCAGCATATTTCAAGCTATTAATTCCTAGTAAATGCACTAAGTTATAAATTCATTGATTAACAAAATACGGACATATCTAATAATTAAGGATATTAGTGCTTCATAAGTTAGTATAAAACAAGTATTTTAAGAATTTAAGAATTGTAACATATAATAATAATAATATTCAGTCACATTCAGGTATACCAAATTGAATATTAATAATAGTATTCACGCAAGTTCTTTATGAATTTAGATAGGAGACTTTACTCTTTAATACAACGCTATCATTCATATTAGACACGAATAGATGAGAATTAATATAACATAAATTTCAATTGATGGCAAGACAATTTTAATCATTTTTTCTTTTTTTTTAATGATTATATGCTTTATATTCACATCAACAGCCTGTTTACTAATCTTTCTATTATTGATTTTTTCTCTAATCTTAAATATTCCATACCATCGACATACTTTTTTTATCTTTAGGATTTCAATTGGTTTAAACACCTTTGTGCATGTTCTTTTTTGCTATATAATAAATATAATATAAATAATATCTCTACCATCTTTTTCTCCCAATATGTTCAATAGCTTTTATTCTCGTTAATTTTTTATTTTAATTACTTATCATGTCTTCAATTCAATTATTTACTTCAATAGTTTATAAATCGTATATACGTTTACATAAGCATTTAAAACAAATAAAAAAAATTGATAATCTTTAATCTTTTTATTTTTTTTATAATACAAAATAAAAATCATTTTGTTTTTTGAATAATTCAATAAATTTTTAGCAATAAAATCAATTAAATTACTAAAAGTAGTATAATTTATTATAATCAATTAAGTAGTTGAAAAAAGATGTCATTTATATGTAAATACTCTTATTGTCATAAAATAGATTTTAGATTAAATATTTAATCTTTTATTCATCTATAGATTGACTATCATGCAACTAGCTAGTTCATTAATTTGGATGAATGTTTTTATGGTCATACTTTTATAAATTTTTTCATATTTATAATTTTTGATTTTTTAATCATTCAAATTAGTTGAAAAATACTTGAAAAAATGACAATCTAACTTTTAATAACCACAATCACAATAATTATTCTATAATTATAATATTTCTGGTGTTAAAAAAAGCAATAATCTTTAATAAAGAAATTAATTTAAAACTATTTCCAAATAATTACATCCTAGAATTGTTAATAAATATCACAAATACATTAATAATGTATTAAGAGTAGTAGCATAAAATAAAACATGTTGGAATAATACTTATAGCTATTATTAGAATACTATTTAATAAATGGACATTTTATTCGATCTTATTAGATAGAAAAACAATTATTGGATAAGAAATTTCTGTTAAGTAATTAAGTACAAAATGATTATGGTTTTATTAATATTGGAATAAATTATTTCTAATATTACAATAATAATACAGCACAATGAAATAAAAATAATAGTATAATTATTCAATCGTATCGACCTGTTAGCCGATTGTCGAAATTTCATCTAAAAACAGTATATATTTTGAAATCCTTGTTAAGTTTGTACTAAAGTAGCTGAACCACTCTTGATGAAATAGTCAGGAGCTTTTAAAAAGTGGCTTCCGAAAGAATTAATTTTGTTTGCAAAAAGTACGTGTGATATTTCATCGATACCGGCGAAGCGTCGTCGAAGTTCATCTAGCCTCAAAAACTCGGCGGGTCTGGCAGCGGCAGAGGAGAACGGAGGCGGAAACAAAAGATATATTTACAGGAACGAGGAGACTCGGAGAAATCGGTGGCAGAAATCCAGGCGGTGCGTGACAAAAATAGTCCATTCCACCACCACAACAGCAGCAGCCATTACCGTAAGACGGTGGAGATAAAGACGATGTTAGACCCCCAGTGCTCAACGTGTGCGCGCCCCAACATCAGGTAGTTGCCCTCGAGGCCATCAACGACGCATCCATGAGTGTGAGTATCGCCCCTCCTCATTGGCTTCGGGGAGTACGCGATGTGCGGGTTAACATTTTTACTTAGCGAAGGTTATGATGCTGTAGTTGCATCGAGGGATTGAGACGTAGGGATATACTAAATTGAGGGTGACCGTTTCCTTTCGAAAAGTCAGTTAAGAGTGTTGCAGAAATACATTCCTGCAGTATAAAATAGAAGCTCATTATAATTAGAGTGTTCCTAATGAGACTACGAATTTATATTTGTACTAATAATATGCAGCTATTCGTTGCTTTATTACACGCGTAAGACTCATTTTTCTAATATTTAATATAGGAAATACACTTTCGACATCATTACATGGTTTTATTAAGGGAGTAATTCAATATTTACTTTTGGACACTTCGGTGGATTATCGAAATAAATGCATATGTCGCAAACTTATCAATATTAATCAAATCCTTTTTTTTTAATCAGTTTATTTAATCAGTCAGAAATATCTTTCAAATTTATCTATTGCAATATTTATTATCTTCAGCAGTTTATTAGAATAATATAAATATAAGTCTTAATTTAAATCCTATACAAATAAATTTAGTGAATATTAAAATAAAAATTATATAGAAGTGTTCTATGGTTAAAAATACTTCGACCATTATATGTGTATACTTATAGTTTTTATACTATTTATTTATCAAATAAAAATTTAATATAAAAATATTAATGGTGATATAAACATTTATATTTTAGTATAATAAAAAACAATTTTATATGATTAATTAAACATCTGCTCATAAGAAATATCATTATCAGTGTCAACTTAAAGTTGACGTGCTTTCAATATGCAATTTTTTTTTTGTTAAAAATACGCACTACCTACAAAGCTAAATAAAATAAACTGAATGAAATTCGGTTGAAGGAATTTTCAATTGATAATGGTCGACACTTGACTTTATTTTAAGAGTTCTTTTAACGCTGACAAGCTTATTATTTAATTTTACTTTAAAAAATTGTTTTAATAATTACAAATTCTAGATTAAAATTTATTATATGTAGAAGAATGACGAAAAAGTAAATTTTATTTTGTTATTTACTCTTAAATTAAATAATTTACTAAATTACAAAATTACAAATACAAATTTTTAAAAAACGCAATTTATTATTTATTATTTGCATTGCACGACTATGTATCTATAATATAGCACAGCAAATTCAGAATTTTATCAACATAAACAGATTATATTCGCCATCGAAATAACATTATACATTTAACGTTAGTTTGACATTTATTATAATATTCATTATTATTTCTTATTCGGTTATTAATTTTGCTCATTCTAATAAATATACACATTGAGTTATGCAGCATCATATTAAAATTCAAAATCAATACCAATAAGTAAATATCATAAAAATAATATGATTATCATCTTTGAACATGTATAAATCTATTATATAATCATATTTTTTGGTATACCGACAATAAGAATTAAAATAATTCAATTAGTTGGTAATTATTGAAAGTCTAGTTTTTTGTTTTAATAATTATAACACACTTATTTAACGTCATTTTTTATTTTTATGAAATAATTAGTTTGCACAAAAATGTGTTGTTTAAAAGGATACACTTGCTGATAATAAGACAATTTCGTTTTTACATAATAACTGGAAAATAATGTAGGAAATATGTTCTTGAATATATTGGCAAAATCGATTTTAACGTGCTTCTAGCATCGTTTCTAGACCGCAGCTCGGCTCTACACCAGAGAATGAAGAAGAAACAGGAAGAGCAGACTCGTATTTATCTATTTTTGGACATCAATAGATACACTGAGACTAAAAGTTTCACTGTTATCGACTCTAAGCTTTGTACATATCCTGAGTTCGATGAGCTTCTGCGGGGTGAATATTCGATGATTCGCCATTGCACGCCTGGCAATGCGATAGGACCTTCCGTGGAAATGCGGTTCTTTTAAAACAATTAGCTTTTACATTAATAATTTGATATTAATCTTCATAAATTATTTTTTAATTAAATTATTATTTTTTTAACCGTTTAAGGATCATTCATTCCCCAAATATTTTAATAGTTAATGGTTATTAAATTGCAATGTACTTACTTTACGAAATATAGTGAATTGATTCTGGTACTATATTATATAGCTTTAAGTAACCGTGAAAATATTATTAAAATTTTTTTTGTTTTTAAATTGAAGATAATTTGCAGAATGTATTTGAAAATATTTATTTTACTTCTTTCATGATTATTATCTATTAATGTAATATTAAAAAGTTCGATTACCGTTGCATTTGAATGAAATAAAAATTGTATTCTAACAATAATCAATTTTCAAAGCGTATGTTCATTTTTATGAATAAATATTGAGGAAAGTTTATTTTTATTTTACGTTTGTTATTTACGTTTGTTATATAAACGAAAGTTTATTTTTATTTAATATTATTATTTTTATTTTATTTTATTTTTATTTTATTTATTAGCATTTTTACATTTTACGTTTTCATTATATGAAGCGAAGTTATTTCAACAAATACCTTTGTCCGAAGGAACAGAGCTATAATGCTTTTAAAATTAACGGTGCTTCTTCGGTTATTTCTGGAATGTTTCATGAATTCTTGTTGCAAATATAAATCTATGTATGTGAATATAAGCAATATATTAATATCTAAGAATTTATTGGGGTTTATAATTATTAAATAATTGTAAATAATTTACAATCAGTAAGCAGACTTAATGCTAAAAATTTGTTAGTACTGTTGTATTATAAGCGCATCGCATTAAAAATATATTAATGCTTAAAACTAACGTTTTAAATTAATTTTAAATTCGAATAATATTATTAAAATGAAACTATCTGAGAAAGTATACACTTTTATACTTTATTATGTATTCGACCAATTTCATATATATTTTTTTTCATTTTATCTATTCTATTATACAATGAAGATTTTCTTGGTGTTTTGGGATTAATAAATAATTATTTCTATCATTAATAAGAATAGATCTTAAAAAGAACTTACTAATCTATATAATAGAATAATAGAAATAACAATTAATAAAAATTGCGATTGAACAATATACTTATATATTTGAAGAGATGTAAAGTAAAGTTAGATTTTAATGTTGTCTATTAAAATTGATTCTTAGAACATTTTGAATATCTATAGTTTTTGTCTAATTTTTTAATTATTATTTTGTAAAAAATAAAAATAATTAATTAATTTGACACAATTAAATGTATTGTATATCGTATTTTTACCTAATATTCTATTTTTTGTTAATAATATATTTTATATTTACTAACCAGGACTAAGAAAACGTTAAAAAGAATTTATAATATTTTCCAATTTAAAATTTAATATTGAATGCATATAATTATTACATTCTCTTATAATAGAATAATAATGTTATGTCATGAAACATATTTATGTTATTTATTTATATAGTTTATATAGTTTATATTTATTTATATATTTATTAATATAGTAAATCGATTTTTTGGAAAATAATATTCAAGGTCGATAACCGAAGTTACTCATGTTGCAACTTCAAAAATTATATTCTATTATTTTGAAAATTGTTATATACATTATATCGTATTTTTAGGCTTTTCAAAAGTTTAATTGATTATAAAATATATAGTTGTCATTTTTTTATTCTCCGTTGTTTAGTGAAATATAAATAAGATTGATAATTTGTTTTAATGTAAAGTAGAAACTTAAATATAGAGGTTTGTGGAAAAATTATAAATGGAAAATCATAAATGTATCATTTATTCTTAGGTACACTAAGAAATAATATCTTAAATCTAAATGATAAATAGAATAATGTATTTATATTATTTAATAGCGGTTTTTCTTTATTAGTCGGAACTTTTTAGCGAAAATTATTTTCAGAAAAATGAAAAATACGATACGTATTTAATATTATTAAATGATTTATCAAAAGTTGTTTGTGTCTGTTTGTAGAACTTAGGATCAGACAAATGGCGGCCAATGGCCATTTCGAATCCGTCAACTCGTTTGCGAGTCGCTCGTTCCATGCCTCATTGGGTAATGGTGAGTTTTCCAATAATAGATAACTATTAATAAGGTACCGCATTCTGCGGATTTTGCATTTTGTTTTAGTGTATTAATATCTGGAATTGATTATTGACCATAATTTTTAAGTTATTAAAGTAGTATTACGCACTGCTTTCCTTCCGTCTATTTTTGTTCTTTTAATAATTGTGGAAAATAAAAGTATCGGAGAAAAAATATTTATTTTATCTTTTAAAAATATTTATAAGTAAATTAGACGTAATACAACTTCGCAAAAAATTAATGCAATTTCATTTTTCGATTATTAATAAAAATTTTCTGAAGTATATAATAAATAAATAATAATAAATAAGTGTTACTGTTGTATTATCATGCCATTAAAAAAATTATTTAAATATAATATTTGCTTTCTTTAATTACTAAAATAAAATTTGTAACCGTTCAATAAAAAAATTAATTCTTACTTATAATTTTATAGTTAATTTTCATTTTGCAGGTTTAAAATCAATTATGATAAAACATACTCATTTAAATCATAGACTAAAGCCTTTAAATATAATGAATTAATATATATGTATGTATATGGGAAAAAAATCACATTAAAAAAATTCAATTAAATAATTAGTATTCATTTTCATATGACATATGAACATTTTTAAAATAAACTCTTTAAAGTAAAATATTTTAATATTGGAATCGAGAAAAAAGGTTTAAAAATAAGCTTAATTATGAGCAGGCACAGAATCAGATTGATCAACAGCTGATGAAACTGGGTTCGCGTCCACCGACACCACCAAAGATTCCACCACCATTTTTAGCCGGGGAATGTGGTGATCCCGACTATGAAGTCATTGAGTTCCCGCCTCACAACCCTAACCAACCCCCTGTACCGACCAGTAATAAAAATGGCAAATTACCTGACGATAATCGTTTAAAAAACTCATCAACATTCGCTAGTTAGTAACCCGTAAAATTTATTTATGAGTACAAATGCTTGTAAGTCAAAATAAAGTGTTTGATTTATATTTAAAAGACCAGTGAATAAATTTCATAAAAATTAATAAGCTTTTTATTGCTTTAATTTTTAGTTTAGAGATATTTTTTAATCAATTTGCTTATAAAAAATGTTAATTGTTCATTTAGAAGTTCATCACAAACTGCTTGGCATAAAATATTATTATCCAGTATTTTAAAAAAGCTTTCATTCTCTCAATATTTTTGAAAATAAGCATTTTTTCAACTAGCAAAAAAAATATTTCTTTTCAACTGAAATACTAAATATCTTATAATTAAATAGTAATTTTTCTTGATGTTTATATAAACCGATTTTTTAACTATATTTTGAGAAATTGAAGTTTTTAAATAGGTGTGTTATAACTTTATAAAAGAATATTTAATCAAAGTAATGTGAAATTTACTTTTTTATTCCTTTTTTGTATTGTATTATCTTATAATTTTTATTGCAACTGTAGTAAAATATATAAATATCTTTTAATAAAATATAAATTAATAAAATATATAAATATAAATATAAATAAAATCATAAGATTCAGTATAAATAACAAACATTTAATAGAATGAGATTTTAATAATGATAGATATATAGATTAGTAATAATAAATTCAATTTAAGAATAATTTAAGAGTAACAATTTGTAATAGCTTTCATTCTTAAACATTATAATTTGTATTTGATTAGTAGATCTTTATGCATTTATTGCGCTACTATCAATTAGCCCTATTAGCCTATGAGTAAACCTTTCTCTCTGTCTGCTTGCCTAGGAATGATGAATGGTCGGTCTGGCCGCCTAAAGTGCTGTCTTTGCGGGACGCACCGCGTTGTAGTACGCTGTGATGGCTGCAGCGAGGTCTTTTGTGAGAGCTGTGACGAGGCGAATCACAGGCATCCAAAGCGCCGAGGTCACGTGCGTCACCGATTCCCTGGTGAGGCGGAGCTACAACAAGTAAAGTCACCCTTGCCGCCCTTGCCGCCCAAGGGCGACATTGGGAATCCACCACCGATACCGCCACCACGCAGGAATCGCAGGCTCAATCAGGTAGGCTGTGACGTTCTCTGATCCACGAGGTATCTATCCCACCTCGTTAGCTGGTACATCGCTGGACTCTGGCCTCTTGCTTATCCCTTGTTCTTCTACTGAAAGTTAATAAGCAAAGGAATCTATAACATATATTTGCAACATTATCTGAATATTTTACTCATTTTCCATCAAAAACATATTTACAATGCGTACAAAAACAAATACTCTTTATCACGAACTTCGATTTCCAAGTACTAGACTATCAAATACAAGTATAAAAAATTTTTGATTCTTCCGAATCACACTTCTTCGTTCAATTCCAAAAATTGCTTTTCTAACTCGGATAATTGAACTTATTTCTCAAAATTCGTTTCTGTAATCTGAAATGTAAAAAACAATAAAAAAAAGATGAAGTACAAGTTAATTATAATTTTTTTTTTAAAAAATGATTAATAATTATAGATTTTGTTTCTTACAAACGCCTAATAATTTTACAATTACATAATTTAATAGATAAATAACATGTCTGAATTGTATATATGAAAAAATTTAACGATTTTACGAATATCAATCTTATTATTTTATTAATTTTTTAATACTTATGTTAGTAATTGGTCTATGGAAATAAATTATAAAAAATTTTTTATTATCTACTAATTAATTAAATGATATCTATATCTTAATTCTAGAGATTAAATATTTTAATAATCTCGTTGACGATCAAATTTAATCTGCGAGTAAAATTGTATGTAATAAAACAACATTAAAATATGTGTATTATGAGATCCAGTTCTGAAATATTTGTAAATTTATGAATAATTATAATGACGAAAAACAATTCTTTATACAATTAAGATTAAGATACAATAGTTAATCAAAATTTTGAATAATCTAAATTAAAATTCTTACTTATTGTTCTCTTATTTCATTTTAGCTTTATGCTCAATGTATAACGTAAAATGTATATATTATTTCTAGATTTTTGGATTAATTTTTAAATTTCAAACTGCGTTTATACTTTTTACATACTGCAAAGTGTGATTTTTTTATTTTGTTTATTATGAATTAAACTGTACAAACAAAAGTGAATTGATTTTTAAGATTAACCTTATTGCAGATGAATTTTGGTTGATTGTTTGTTTTATAGTTCATTTCATTCTATTCACTTTGTATAATCAACAAAATATTATTATTCGAGATTCCCAGAGAATCTCGATGGCCACTATGTATTACTATGTACTACTATGCACTACTATGTACCACTATGTACTACCTTATTGTTTGAAAATTACTTTGTAAATTATATGCGTCAATGAATATCAGACGTATTCCCAGAACATATATCGAATATTATTTTGCCCAACAACGAAAATTTATCGACCATGTTTACTCGGACTTCTTTTTTATTGTTTGCCGATGACTGAAAATGACCATCGCGTAAGAAAACTACACTCTAGAAAGATAGATATATCCTTTTGTGAACTCTAGCATAGTTGCCTAATCTCTTGTTATGTTCGTAACGTACCGCTTCATAATTGAAAACAATAAGCGGTGCTTCAAAGCATAAGTGCAAAAGCGCGAACCGCGGTATATCAATTTGAAGCGCAGCCACCACTTCGTCGCCATCACCCCTCCTCAAGGAGAGGGGTTTTGAGTATATTCGTGGACTTGCAGAATTCATGAGGACTCACAAGAAAAGAGACGAATTTCTCAAAGGTCTTCAGAATAAGCTATTCTAAACAGTGACAAAGTGTGTATAAACTATCAGTGTTCGGTATAGAAAACTCTGGGGCTTCGACCGAACAATGATAAAAAGGTATACATCTTTATACATTGGCAGGATCGCGACAATTGAAGACAACTGAATTCCATCTTCGCAACGTTCAATTCACTTCAGCCGCTACATAGAGGGTTGGATACAGCATTAATTGGAAAGCTTCAGACAATCACAGGAGACTTAAGTCCAGTTGACTCGAAGCTCAATTTACGACTGAACGGTACCACAGCAACCGGGCCGAAATCAGCATTCACGTAGTAACTAACAAAACACTTTTACAACACCGATGTTATCCTGTAACTTTACTCAATTCTAACAGTATATTAACACAAATTAAAAGCATATAGAAAGTATAATCATCCGAATGATTCCAAGCTTTGCGATATTCACTTTACGCCTGAATATTGCCACGGCGCAGAAATTACTATTCAAGATAAATACAGAATTATATTTACTACATCTATTAAATAAAGTCATTTTACAGTATTACAACGATTCCACTATCTTCATTCCTCTTTACCCTGCTATATCTCTCCTTCCACTATCTGCCTCTCTGTCATACCATTTGGGAGAGCACACTTATTTTAATAATATTATTATTTTATGTTTCTATAGCTTTCATTGATGCAGAAAATTATGAAACGTCATTATATAACTGTGAAACGTCAGAGAATCGACAGATTATATTTGATACAAATAGGCGTTGTTCGAGAATCCTGCAGTTTCTCTTTCTCAAGTTGCAGACTCTCGGTACTACCTCTTTGTTTGTAAATTCTTTTCATACATTCAATACGTTTATGACTGCCAGATGTGTCCCAAGATTCTACGAATATTCTTTAAAAATATATCGAATATATTTTCGTTCTTGTTTATGACCATTTACGATCATGTTTACTCGGACTGTGCCTCGAAAAGATTTCGGAATAGTAAATATGACCATCACCTGTCTTGCAATACGAGCCTAGATAAAGTAGCGGACAAGTCCTTCTAGGTATAACAGCATGATTGGTATAGTTCGTGATAAGCTCTTAACGAGTCGACAAGAAATGGAATTCATGAAAAACCCAGCCAGACCTTATGACGTCGGGGTGACCGTGCGACCCGCGGGCCGACGTCCCAAAATGTTACCACCACTTCATCTCTGACATTTCACCCTTCTCCTGTAAAAGGGCGTTGACATTTTTGTCCAGAGCTCCAATGACAACAGAAAATTAGTTGCAAATAATAAGCAAATTCTTCCCACTCTCACCTAAAATCTAAAGAGACCACCGCTACTCAAGGAGCGGGGTGAGACATCAAAACTAGTCAGCAGGCGCGCTGCGCCTCAGAATTCTCGCAAAAATCAATCTCTCAAAATGAATTTCACACTTAGTCTTACAACGCAGATATTCTCAAAATTCAGTATTCGGCATAATAAAGTTGAAGCTTCACACGACGCTAATAAGAAATCGCTACACATTACATAACTTACGCTTGGGCCCGCGAAAGTTCATTCACGTGAAGCTAGCGCTAAAAGAGTCCATAGTCCATACCAAATTGGTACGCCGCATTCGTGATGATCGTGGACC
>JAPYYT010002079.1:0-20832 GCA_030522565.1 Ceratosolen corneri
TTGCGATCTTATTTTATAGCCGAAAGGCTAGCTAGGCCGCCAAGGATTCATGGTGGGGGGTCTCACGGATTTCCCTACGTTTATGAGATGAAAGAACAAGGACGATCCTCTCATGTAAGCAAAGGGGAGGGGATGAAGACCGAGAGGACAGAGGCAGGGGGTTATCTTGCCACGCGCGTTGCTTTCAAAAGCGTGCCCCGCTTTTACTGAAAACACTGGGTTTGTAAATAAAGTGTGGCAAACATGACATATAAGATTTGCCATGTGCGGTTCTAACAGAAGGACTTGTAAATAATATTCGTAAAATGTTAACCGAATATTCTAGCAAGGGTCACATTCAAAAGTAAATAGGTCTTATCTAATGATGACTCGAGATTCTGACGGAATCGCAAACAATATTCTTTTGTTTTTTTCAATATAAAAAGAATGTAGTAACGAATTTTTGGTGTTGTATGATATGCTCTTATGGAACGATCGTTTACCAATAGTAAACGATAAAGCCGTCAATGTTTCTCGACTATATTAAAATCTTAAAAGAAAAAAAAGAAATTTAATACTTTTAAATGCAAAATTGGAAATAAAATATTTCTGTATGGCCAATAATTCAGACTTGATGGCTGAATGCGCGTGTAGCATGCAACAAGATAGACAGTAATACTTATACTCGTGCAATAATTTACATTATGCATGAGAAGAAGAAATTGAATGAAAGAGATGGTTAAAGAGAAAGGTAGAATCACAATGCGACATCCGTTGATGCTTGGAGGAGCTTCCGGTTCCGTTTGCACAAGTTACTCTCTTGTCACCATTCTCGACCTACACATTATTCTATCTCAGTATATCATTTTGTGTGCAGATGATCTACGTGTATGTACTTAAGGAAACTTTATACAATAGCACAACTTGGCCTTTACTAGTGGATCCATCGTTCCCATGGGTTATTCCACCTTCCTCTTTCTCCGACATCCTTCCGCTTGCTTTCATATATACTTAGTTTTACAGCAGCCCTGCTTCGGAAATGAGAAAAGCAATGCATCAGGTTAAATGTTAGGCCATATTAAGATTCGTTTTCATGAGTAAGCGAGTACGAGAGTACATAGGTACAAGAGCTCATAGATGAACGTTTATATTTGCAAACGTTGCCCATATGACCATTGGTATTTAGGGATGATGAGTCCATGCAGGTAATTTTGTCTTAACTGACGAGTAAATTATCATTTGTCCTCGAACATTATATTCCTTTCTGATAATGTGACTACATGATTTACCCTCATCTGTCTTATGCAAACGACTACCTTTTATCTATTTTATTCCTTCACATTATCTCTCATATAAAACAAATATTCTTCCACTTTTTTACTCTCTGTGCTTATCAGAAAATAGTTACGTATAAATTAGCTGAGGTTAAGGAAGTACGGAAACCGGTCATATGAAACTATGAAACTGAGAAATTATATTCGTGTGACATGTTGTATATTCTGCTTTTATATTTTGTTTCACGAGTAGTGTGAATAGTTTTTGAAAAAAATAGATATATTCGCTAACAAAATTTTCAATTGATGAAAAACTTGAAAAAAATTAAACCTTACATTAAATTATTAAAAACATATTTTATATTGTCATTGAATACAAATTTTATATATCTGCGTATCCTTATAATAATAATCTTTTTTATTTGGGGTAATATTGTGTAACAAAAAAATTATCAATGAACTTCCATTTACCTTTTAAGGCGGCTAAACTCCTCGTTATATAATTAGTGTCGTTATCTAATTATCTAATAACTGGCTGTTCCTATCTCCTTTTTAGCGAATAAAATTTAATATGTTTATAGAAAATATATATTATTCTACAATTTAAATGAAAAATATAATTTTTATGTTTTATAATATAATTTAATTATAATATAATATATTATATTATAATATAATTATATTATAATTTAATATAATATAATATAATTTTTATTTACTCATTATTCGAAAATTATATATTTTTCATTTAAATAAAAGAAAATATAATCTGTATCTGATCAATTTTTTCTTCTGATTCTTTAAGAAAAATATTTCAATTTTCAATTTCATACTTTTTAAATAAACAAAAGCCTGTAATATTGACAGTATCAAAATATGTAGTGTTTTGAAATTTGATTTATTTTTAAATCTAACGTAGTACCGTTAATTACAGATTATATGCTGAGTATATACAGATTATATGATTCATATTGCTCTTTGTTGAGGTATCTCCTACGTAGCTCTCGTAGATTCAAACTCACTATGTAAATCGAACGGCTTATTGATAGGGATTTAACCTGATTAATTAATTACTTATTTCCTTGTCCTTCTGCGCTGGAGGGTTAGTACTATAAATTTTAATATAAATAGATGTCAATCACGACATGACGCTGCCTCGTCGAAACTGCTTCTATTGATTTTTCTTATAGGTCCCGCGATCGGCCGTGTGTTACAATATTCTTAATTTATTCGCGGGATTTTCTGTCTCTCTTGTTTTTAGGCCGTGTTGGTGCGAGAAAATTTATAGAATCTTCCATGCTTCGTTTCCAACCCTGTTGTTATGTGGTGTATAAATATTTCATTTGAATAGTTTTTCTCTACTTTTCTGACAATAAACTCTATCTTGAATTTATGATGTTCTTCTGTTAATTTTGTAATGTACTTGGATAATGGTAACTAACTGTTAAATTACACGATTTATTATTTTTTATGGTTGATTTTTTACACGGAATCTCAAACACTCTTAAACTTTTAACTTTTTCCATAAAAAATTGTACTTATAAAACTCCATTGGTAATATCATAACTTCAAATAGCTTTATTTTTAAAAAGCAAACCGTGATGTAAGCCCAATAATATTTAATATTTAATTAACGAAACAAATTTCAATTTAAACAAATTTGTACGGGGTGGTAATCTTAAATCAATAACGTTAAGATAAGTATTTGAATGACGAAAATAATACAGGTTGAGTTAATTTACAAATGTTCAAAGTTACATATAAAAATACACAGTAACATATAAAAACTGACAATTTATCTTTTCTGGCAGCTAATGTGACAGTGGTAATGAATACATGGAATGGCTTTAACCATTGAAATCATATAATATAGCGTAGAATACGAAGCCCAACTGTAAATTTTATAAACAAGTATGTACCTACATGGTACTAAGAAGCTTTAAAGCTTCTGAACAATATATGATCATTACCAACTAACGGATGTCTATGTCATAGTTATAGTTATAAGAACAAGCTGTCTATTTAATTTTTTATTATGTTGAGGCTACCGATTCTCATTTGAAGCAGGTGATTATATGTCAATTAATGATGATAAAGGATTCATCTTTGTACTCCTACTTTATATGAATGGCTTAGTAAATTGTAATGTATTACCGATATGAGGATCAAGGGGTTTATTAGTTTCTTTATTAATGCATAGGAGTATTAATATGTATAATACAACGTTATTTTATGTCGAATTTCATACTTTCCAATAAAATTAAAAAAAAATTTTTTAAGAAGCTTATATATTTTAGATTGTTTATGAATTGTTTTGAGTAAAATATAATATAATAATAAAACATAATAATAAAACATAATGTTATAAAATAATAATAAAACATAATTTAGTAAAACATAGTAAACATAATATAAAACATAAAACGTAATAAAACATAATAATATAATAAATTTTGGATTTCATAAAATAATTAAATATTTATATTTTTAGTCCATTATAATATACACTAATATTAATTTGATAATAAAAATAATCATAATTAAGGATGAATATAAATATTCTCAAGATTTCCGAAATTCATATTATTTTCAATAAGCCTTTCTTGAATCTTATTTATATTTTAACATAATATTTATATTATATATATTATAATATTTATATTATATATATTATAACCACAAATAAATTATTCTTTAAGAGAACCACTAAAATATAAAACAAACAGTAAACAATTGCATAATCATGTAATTATCGTATTAACTAAATTCACAACATTCATTCTGAAGAGAAATTTATAAATTATTATTTTGCTTATTAAAAAGAACTGTTTTTTTTATACATAAAAAATTGTTTATTAATAATATATAGATGTACGTTACGTATATTAATAAAACTGTATTTTATTTATATGATTTGAAAATAATTTTCAACTTGATAAAATTTTTATATAAAACAATTACATAAGTGCAAATTATTTTATGAGTAATTTAATTGAATTGCAGGAAATGTTTTTTAAATTTTCATTCATAATAAATTATACATTCATTTCAAATGCAAATTTAATAACGCAGATAATAGATTAGTTCTTCATAAACGCCTATGTCAAAGTGCAGAATTATATACATACATTTCAGTAAAGCAAGATTAATTTGAGTACAGAGAATAAGTTACTATATTAGAGGCAGGCATTAATTTACTACTAGTTGGGGATGACCCTATAAGTCTGTAGAGCTGGGTTAGAATCTATTTTTTCTGATGTTTAGTAATATAGACTACTATAAATGGATACACAATACTAAGTGAAATTATTAATAAAAAACAATGATGGTATAATATATATAGATATATATATATATACAGAAAGAAAGAAAGAGAGAGAGAGAGAGAGAGAGAGAGAGATAACGATGAATCAATTTTTCTTACACTACCTGTGTGATATTTGGATGATACAGTGCAATAAGTAAAAGAAAAGAGCTAAAAATAGTAATATAAAAATAGTAAGGAAAAAAATATATAATGAAAAAGAAAATTGATACATAGTATTGTCAGATAACGTTACTTTAATATAAATTTGACCATAGTAAATATGTCTGTCCATAGAGTACTCTTCCCCTCATTTCCCTTACAATCCTCATAAAGAAATATTTTCCATAACTATTATAAGACATGTATTTTATTAAATATAGTTCCATATTCCTATTAATTTGTGGAATTTATTTTTTTTCAACGCATAATATTTAGTTTCATTATTTATTCAGTCATTTGTGATAATTCTTGAGTAACTTATAACTAGTTTATAATTATAAAACCTACACATTACATTATTAAATGAATAAGTTATTGAATATTTTTGAAGATGAATCAAGAATGAAGCTTTATCAAGAACTAAAACTCATGACATCTATAACCTTTCAATTTCATTTAACGTTATCATATTACAACTACAATAGGAAATAATAAATTAATCTGCTATTTTTATATTAAATGAATAAATTTAAATTTTTAAATTAATAATTTTATATGTTAATCAGTAATTTTTCAGTGTTTAATATTTATTAATTTTGTTACGATAATTTTGTTACTAATAATTTTTTATTATTTTAAACACATTTTTAGGACGTAATAACAGTTTTTTAAATTATTTAAAATTTTTTTTCTTTTTTAATTAGTCTAAAATATTTTGTAATACGTACATACACATATGCATATATAATAGATCATGAATATTGATTTTACTTTATTGATTATTCTATATTTTAATTGAGGAAGTACCGAAATACTTCATGTTTTTAATAATAGAAATTATATATATTGTATATATAACATTTTCCCTTAAATCAGATAAATTAATATGAAATCTAAAAATATATATAAAATATTCATAAATATGTTAAAATGTTTAACAAAAGTTATATTACTCCGTTCGAGATGCCGTTTGTCATGGAAACTCTCTCAGTGAATATTTCTTTGTTTAGGAACTGTGTCTAGTACCAATGTATAATAGAAAACCAAGTAAATACTGACCCTATTTACATATAATCACCCAAATCAAGGACTCATACATATATATATATATATATATATATATATAAGAACGTTGATTACTGAATATTTGACCTCCCCATCTTCCCCCCTCGAAATTCTCCTAATAATAGAAATCTCCATATTTAAACCAACCTATCATATATAAGAGATAATGAAAAATTACTATCATGCCTTTACTCCTCTCCGCAGATAAATGGAAAATACGTCTGAAACATAATTACGAGTGCACGGAAGATGCGGCAGTTACTTCTGACTACGGCTTGACCCTTAAAATTTGCTTGTACATATCTCGACAAAAGGCTGCAGTCCACCTCCCTAAGCCCCTCATTTCAATAGTAACAATAGTTACTGTTACATTATGCTTAATCATATGCGGTTCCTGTTATGGAAGCATCATTGCCATTACCCAGGCATTTCCAGAATCGTTTATTATTTCCACGTATTAAACTTCCCCTAATAACATACGCAATCCGTTAACACTGCAATAGGCGTCATTACTTTAATAATTATCCTACCCACATCTCAACCCCCACCCCGTTGAAGTCATGGGCATATACATATAATCGAGTTCATTCGCCTTCAGAGTTATATTGTTGCGACTGCGGTTACCTCTTTGCCCCTCCCTCGTTTGCTTTCAACGATAGAAAGAGCAAATAAATAATTACTGTATAGTCAGAGGTAACTCTTCCCCTCATTTCCCTTACAATCCTTAAACAAGTGTTAATATAAATGTATTTAATACCTTATCAAATTACTATAATAATCTAATTACCTCCTGATTCATTTCACCTTATATATAATTTGCTTCAATATTTATTCAATAAATTAAATAAATGCATAAATAACTATGAAGACTCGTTTCTTTAAAACCTATTTCTATCATCCTCTTTCCACTATCCGGCTCTCTCCACTCGCAAGTTGGAGAGAGAATCCACACATAGGTTAAATCCCGTACATACTTAGTTCCCCTACATAATATACTCCCGTACATAATAAATCAAGATTTATTCATACTTCGGTTTGCTCCACATTCCGTAAGAGTTACGGACGTCTCCTAATAACATTCAAATTGTTTGGAAATTAGAAGGAATATTTAATTAACATTTAACATATTTATGACTATCAGATGTTTACGAAGAACTTTCGTCTCGTACGATAATACTCGAGTGTTATTTTACTGTCACGTTTCGTTTCCTATGTTTACGACCTGCACCTAGAAGCAGAATTTTAGTGTCTCTATTTTTATCGTGAAGCTTATTACATACGAAAGTAAAATCAGTATCGCTAAAAGTACTCTAAAATCTAATAAAGAGCACGGACTACCTCCCGTAGTTTACTCTCGCTTTTGTACAAATTATGAAACAAGGTATACACTTTATTCATTACTCTACAGTGCCTATCAGTGCAGCGCTTTTATAGAAACACAATCACTTATTTTGCTCACTAGGCCTTGCCCAGGACCTCCTTCTTATCAATACATTTCACCAATCAAAAGACATACCAAGAACTGAGTTGCTTGACTTCCCACTCTGTAGAACCTGGACAATGAACACACCAAAATAAACACAGGCAAAAGTCCATAAAAGGCAAGGTGGGAAATAACAGGCAGCAGAAGCTGCCAACTACCTGTATTTATCATGTTCAACACACCTTAGTGAGATCCATGGCAGCATTCAATTTAACCATTGAATGGCACAAATTATTTGGCTCCCATTACGCGTTCAGTAAGTTTCCGACGAGTTATATATATTAGTTATATTAGTTATATATAACTACAGTATAGAATATACTGACACTAACATCAACTAGAATCAACAAACTCAATTTTACACATATAATTAACCGTTCTTCCCAATCTCGTGGAATTCAATTAACGCCTGAATATTGCGGTCGCGCGGGAGCAAATCATAAAAGACACCAATCAATGAATGCAGTTTATTCATTATAATTAAAATTAATCCAAATCTCGTTATATTCAACTTACGCCTAAATATTGTGTTGCTGCGGAATTTACACAAATAAAAATAAAGACAATATCATATTTTAACATATATTCAATAGACATAACATCGTTATTTCCGCATATTTTCAATAAAGACAATTTTACAGTATTACTTTCGCCGTCTTCGTATCAGCTTATTTTTCCCTACAAGCATTTTCCTCACACCAACTTGGGGAAAGTCAGACTCGGGTTACTTCCCGAACATTCGTAATTACTGAAAACTTGTTTAATAATCGATTTAATGTCAAGTGGATCTTTTGCACATTATTGGAAGTACAAAAAAGAAGTTTCTACATCTTAAAAGCATCAAGTTCTACTGGTTGTATTCAAGAAAATAAAAAAGTAATATGGTAACAAAAGCATGCGATGAGCTTAGCAGCCACAGCCTGTAGCAAAAAGAAAATTAGACAATCTTTGTATATATTTATTTTTAAAATGATCTTTTTCGTACTGGAGGCCATATGTTTCAATTTTAGTGTATAAAATTTAATACTTTAGTCATGTTGTGCAATAAAGATGCAATATGGCCATATTTGTGGAGAAGAATGAACTTTCTAGCGAATCGATCACGTTTATAAGTTGTGCACAGGTAATAAATCGATGGATTTAAGTAAGGCGCTTTGGTGGAGAAAGTGTGGTGCTTATATCTACTGGGATCGATGCTAGACAGTGTCAGTTGTAAAAAAATAGAAGGGATTATTGCCCGAGAATTCTTTACTTTTTTTAAATATTGGCATTATATCATTTTTCTCAAAATTGTATATAAATTATATTTATATGAAATAATTAGAAAATGTTTGATATTAGGATTTTGAGAATATTTCAAAACTAAAGATGTAAATATCGAATAATTCATAATTATAAAAATTATACTGATTACTACAGCAAGTTTTATAACTAGAGATTTTTCATGGGACAGAAAAAATTATATTTCGTAAAACACAATATTGAAACATAATAAGTAATCAATAATTTCATTATAATATCATATATATATGAAACATAAGTAAAGAACGAAGAAGAAAAAATAATGGAAAGTTACTCTATTTTTACAATTTGTCATTGAATGCAAAACTTGTTTTTGGCGAGTGTAACTGCATTCCTTTTGCTTTTCGAGCTTTCTAAACTGCAGGCATTGCACGATTATTCGGTTCTAGGGATGTGAAGAGTAAATGAACAAGCAATTGCGAGAAAGTAAAACAAAATCATAAAAGTAAGAAGTTAAGACAAAGAAAGAGAGAGTGAGAGAGAAAACTAGAGGTAATACCGAAGTGACGGTAATAACGGAGCTGTCAATCAAAAGCGAAGGTTCCGGTTTCGGTTTAGAACGTTAAGCCATGCTTTTCTCTTTCTCTCTCTCTCTCTCTCTCTCTCTCTCTCTCTCTCTCTCTTTCTATCATTTTGTGTAATTCTGGCCTGCCAACGATCTGTCAGTTATTTTTATTCTCGTTGATATCCACTACCATAATCGTCTCGACGAGCGAAGGCTATGCCGTTGAAAAGATGTGTGTTTTTTTTTCGGAAAAAAAGAAAAGAATTTAATGTCACAACTTTTGCTAATGTTGATGCTTCGATTTCATACAATAGTTATTAATTTTTGATATTTTACTGCCTATAATTAAATCGTTTTATTGTTTTCAATAGAAATACCTTAAAAGAACAAATTTACAGAAAATCGTAACAATTTGTATAAAGATAAAGTAACAAAATAAATCAAAATTTATGTAATGAATTAATATTTCCGAAACATAATTTATAAATCATGCAAATATAAATCAATAATTACACATTTATTCTAATTATTTAAATGTAACAATTATTTTCGATCAGTAAAACATTATTAGATTTCTCAATTTATATGAAAACAAAGAAAACTATTTCATTAGTTAAAATTGTAGGCTTTCGTGGTATTTTTAAATAAAATTATACAAATATAGTTTGTAAGTATATATAAATATATTTGTAAAAATATATTAGTGTTTTAAAAAATTTAATTTTATGTAATAACGGGCTCATTTTCATAATAATGAGAAAATATATATATATGTTTACTCTTTGAATTAAAATGCAGGGCAATTTTTTTTTATTGAAAAACGTAATTCTAAATTAATAATTTTTAAATAATAGATATAAGTAAATATAAGATTAATGAAAAAATGAAAATTTTTTTTAATAAAAAGTAAATTTCTTGATAAAAATTTTTAAAATTTTTAAGTGTAGTGTTAATAATATTTTATTTTTAAACAAATTAAATATGATAAAGCTCAAAATGAATCATATAATTGTAGCATTTCTAATTATTATGTTAATTATATTTATTTTATTATATTTATTGAGCTATACTAATTTTTTATTTTTATCTGTGTACAAATTATAGAAATAGTTATTTTTTTATATTAACTTGACTTGCTTTATATTGTTTTTAATATTGTTTTTAATATTTAATAATTTAATATTGTTTTAAATTTATATAGTTTTTAATTTATACGTTTTATAGATATAAGATATAATATGCTGTTATTAATACAAAAAAGATCTAATAATAAAATACAGTGATAATAAAAACAGATAATTTAAATATTAAACAGCATACTATTTATATACACTTATTAAGTTATTAAGAATCATACGATTTATTGAATTGTTTTTAGCAATTAAACTTTTTTTAGCAAGTTTATAATTTTTCTTTTAAAATTAATATTATTCAATCGAATTATATAGTTTTCGATGCTTTTATTAAAAATTTAACTTTTAGTAATTTATCGTTTCATTTATAACACAAATAATTTTTCTAAGTTTATATTGATCCATGAGAAAGCTAATCGTTATTTAGCTAATCGTAGTAATTTAACTAATTAATATCGACTGGAATTTACCAAAATAATTATAAAGCTAAAAACTACTATCGTAACAATATTTTACAATATGATCACAAATTAGATGTAAACATACGTACAACATACAGTGTATCATCTAATTGAAATCATTTTCGCTCAACAAATGTTTCCACTACTCGGTATACGAACAATCCATCTAGAATAACCAAGACATTTTAGCAAGCTAGGCTTATTCGCGGATATCCGGATTCGGTTTTACCTTTTAGCAGATTCTTCTAGTAGACCGTTTGCGCTCATGGTAATTAAGTAAATGTACTGCGAAAATGTCGCAACGAATCAATCATCCGTGTGTCAAGCTTTATGTAGCGAATTGTACGTATTCGTATATGTACGGGGAAATATATAGCGAAGGCGTATTAAGTTGTATACATACAGACACGTAGTAAAAGTACACATAGCTCATAATATTGAAAATAAACGACTGTTGGAATAAATAAGATGCACGAGCATATGAAAATATGCACACGCATTACATGCATATGGCGACAGATGGAAAGGTGGGGACTGGTGGAAATCTAGCATGATGAATGAAAATCACTTGTCTTTGTGTATGGGCCAGAACGATCATGCAATTACTAAAACGACTATGTGTATACGTACTCTCATACTAGCCGCTTGTTACCTTTCTTTCTACTCTATCTCCAATCTTCTCCTTCTTTCTCTTTCTCTTTCTATTTCTATTTTTATATCATCATACACACACGCATATATACCATTCCATTTTACCCTCTTTTTTTCTCAAACTCTCCAGCTCTCCCATTCTCCCACTCTCTCTACTTCTCTATCTCCCTTTCTTGTTTTCTTTTGCTATATCTTTAAAGCAAGAAAGCAATGCTGGTTGACTGCCAGAGATTTTTAGCGACGGTTGGCCAGACAATACCTGCCTGACGTTTTCTCGAAATAACGTATAATCTCGCGACCGTTGAATTTCATTATGCGCGTATGTGCGCTTTCAGCATTCTCCTATCGAGATTAGTCACGATGCCAAATGGCGTATGTACAGGGTTAAGAAAAGCCACTTGAGCTTTTCTATTAAAATTACAAAAATAACGCTTGGGAGATGAATTTGTGACACTACCAGATGCCAAACTGACTCTTCTTGGATTTTATTACGAAATACAAATTTGCTTTGTACTATAAATTTTGATTCAACATTCTTTGCTAGAATAGTCCTACAATTACATATTCTTCTAAATTTTCATTGTAATTGAATTAATCTAATAAAAATAATTCGTATTTATTTTAATCGTAGTTTAGCTAATAAAATTTTTATATATAGTACAAATTAGAGCCCCTGTATTTATACAAATTATAGTGAAGGCTATACGAACAACAATTAATTACTTTCGATAGATACAAATAGTTAAATTAAATATCCGTATATGCTTACTAATATATCATATTTTAATGTTTTCGTTATGTTTTATGACAAAATCATTAATTCTATACCGCTTTTCTAATAAAATCGACGTACTTCAGTAATTCTATATTCTTTTCTAGGTTTTTATCAATAAAACATTTACAAATTTTTGTTTATTATTTTATTCAGTTTTAATAATTATTTTTACTAATTATATATTTCATTCATTACATATAATATTATAGTGTCATAATTTTTATCTTTTGCTATTTACAAATATTCTAATTTATGTGGTTTAATATTATATTAAATGTTTAATATTAAATGAATAAATTATTAAAAATTATAATAGAATCTTAAATATTTGAATTTATTTGTAACTTTTATTTTGTTTTTAGAAAGAAAAAGTATAATTCAATAAACTATGTCCGCAATATAATATTATATACTATAACATAATATAATACAATAAATATTTTTCTTCAATTGGTTCATTCTGTACAAAAAAAACACAATTTCATTTACCAATATTAATAATGTTATTTTATATAATATACTTACCGAAATGAAATATTGCCCATACATTTCTTAGATAATTGTTTAATTGATAAGGTGCAAATGTATTTTTTCATTAGTTTTTAAAATTGCTTATATATTATTTACAATAATATTAATATATTTTTTATCTTATATAATTATGTTATAATAGAGATTTCAATATTTCAGTTTCAATATTTATTTCATTAATACTTCTGTTTTATTCAAATAATAAACATAATATTATTAGTTTTATAGCTACTAAAATCTTTACTCTTACTATAATGTTTTTCACATTATAGTTATAAGAATATTATTTGTGGAGTATTAGGTATCAATAAAATGATTATATCCTATAGTAAATGAAATATTGCATTAAATAGTAATATAACCTAATAAAACAAATTTCTTTCAGAAACATAAATAAAAGAAATATATAAATATTATAGACTTAATTACTAGTCCACTTGAAAAATTGTAAAAATATAAAAATAGTATCTTCTGCTCTGAATATATTCAAATACATCATTATAATATTAAAAGTAAAATATTAAATATCATTTGTTAATATTAATATTTTTAATATTGGTTTTTTAATTAATTGATGATTATTGAATTGAATATAAACATTTTATTTAAATACTACTTGAAATATTTTTAGTATAAAAAAAAAAAATCTGAGGCACATATATATCTAACTCATAGCAATGCTGTTATCTACATTTTTAAAATGAATTCTTTGATATCGATAGCTATTTAGTTATTTTGCTCAGGGTTCGCGTCAAGCAGCACAAATGTCCGTGGCTATTATCTCGATTCATATCTCGGGCAACGTGCAAATTTCGCGGTGCCTCGGCCGATGGCGGTCGGAAAATTGATTGGCTGCGGAATTCGCCGTTGCTCAAGCACGGGGAAGAGTCCCGATTTCTCTAACATTAAAACCGGCGGTATAATTGATTGCTCGAGAGACATAGTCGCACCGCACACGGAGGAAAGCTTAATGCCGGTGGCCGTTAGTTGGCAAATGATCCGTCGTTCTAATTACTGTCATCTGTGTACAAGGTCGCGTGTATCTTTTAATGATACAATATAGAATTTGTATACTGGTTTTTACTTCAACAGTAGTTGCAATTGGATCAGATAATGGCAGTCGGATCTAGCGATGAATGATGGATGGACTGGTGAAATATTCGATAATAGAATTCGATAAAGTATTAAGGGTGATTAAATGAGTGAAATTAATAATTAAATGCATGTCTTGGAGCTTTACAGTTTGAGGCCCATTAATAGATTTATTTATTCAGATAGAGAGGATTCTAATGAAATGTTCACTAGTGAAATGAAAATTTATTATCATATAAATATTATCATGAATAACATATTCATGTGTATTAAATTTTCATCTATTCGATGATTGAAATAATGTGTAAGTATCTAAATAGGTAAGTAGTACTGTGTATACTTCGATTTTTAATTTGTGCCTGAGTTTTGTTTATTTCTAAACAAATTACAATTTTAATACAAAATAGTAGACAATTTATTTTGTCTTATTTTATATGTTTAGAGAACAGATAATCGAAATGCAGTTTGTAATGATTTAATATCTGTGGATAACTAGTACAAAATTCCTCAAAATGAAAACATTTAAAAATGAAAAATTGTAAGAAATATTACTGGGGCAATTTATGCTGCTCTAAACTCAACAAATATTTTCTATTATTAGAATAGCTATCTTTATATACATTCAGATTATTACGAGCTAACTGTGAACTATATATTTTTCTTTATTTAATTTATTTAATTTAATTAATATTTATTTAATTTCAATTATTAACATAATGTTTTGTACATTCCAAGAAACGATGTTGTACTCTACATTTTTGTTAAAGTTTTTTTAGTAAATTAATAATTTTCAATATTTAAAATAACGGTCAATTAAGTAAAAATTAAAGAACGTGAACATTTATTAAAGTTATTGAATATTTAAATGTTTACAACCACAAATTTATTTATATTATTTTAAATAATATATAAAGAAAATATTGTGAAATTAGGACTTAAATAAAACTGCAAATGGCAAAGAAATCATGAAAAAAATATAATTTTTAAACATTCAATGAGTATTATAAACTCTCGGTATAAATATCCGACTCCACCTTCAATATCTTACAATTAAAAAATAATTATCGAATTACTGGTGTCCATTACAATAGTGAATAAGCAAATGACAAAAAATTAGGAGTGGGATAAAGTATAAGGGGAAAAAAGAGGGCGAAAAAGAGAGAAAGAGAAGACATCTTTGCTATCGACTTTTTTTGTCGTCGTCGGCCATTGTTAAATTCAGGAATAGATTTAGTTGACGTTTCTGTCTCTCTCACGTTGCCATCCCTACTCTTAAATGTTTGGATCAGCGACAGACGCGCGCCCTCGAGCGAGACATGAGATCTACAATGAGTGTACACTCGTCGATCCAACAATCAAAAGGAGAAGAGTGAGGAAGAAAGGTGTGGTAGAAGTTTGACTGAGAGCATGAAGAAAAAGAGAAGGGATAGATAGATTTATTTCCTTATTATTTAACAGTATTAATTCATAATTATTGTATTAAGGAAAGATAGCGTGCGTGAAGAAAAGCGAGCCGATGGCTCGATATTTTTTCCAAATGCTGAATTGAATAATAATATAAAGTAATAAAAATATTATTATAATATTATATTAGATAAAGACATAAAGATTATAAGAATATTAAACATATTTTATATTTTATACCATATCAAAGGTTCAAACAGATGCAATTACTTTAATATGCTCATATATTCATTACGAGTATTTCAAAATGTATGAAGATACCTCTTAATATTTGAGTGACCTATTTGAAAAAAAAGAATTCATGTACAACTTTTATAAAAGAATTAATTGTCTAAAACAAAACAGAAAATTTTATATTATGAGTAATGAAAATTAATGAAATGACTTATTTATCTTATATAATTTTCAGAGAAATAATTATAAAATATTTAAAAATTAAAAAATAATGTAAAGCAATTACTTAGAATTAATTACTTTCTGAGTAATCGTATAATATACATTTAATACAGGAAACAGTTTAGCCTACAGGTGGTGGGCGTTTCAACGTTGTACGTGCATTGTGACAACGGTCAGTTCTTCTTGTATGCTCGTACCCTCTCTGCCCAACACCGCTGTTTATCTTCCTCTCTCATATACTCTCCACTCTCTTTCTCTCACTTACTCTTCGAAACTGCTGCTTGCGATATACACAGTGCGCTACGAGGAAACCCGACGTATCAGTTGAACTTCTTCTTTGTACCGGCGTGCTTGCGAGTGCTTCTCCTTCTCTCTTCTCTATTTCTCTCTTTCTCTCCTCGCTACTTCTCTCTATCTCTTTTACTATTTTCTCCCTTTCTCGTTGTCTCTTTCTCTTCTTCTCTCTATAATCCTTTCTTAATTCTATCTGCTCTTCCATTCGATCACGTTTTTGTCTCTATCGCAATCGTGTACCCGGACGTGATTTGGAAGTGTCGTGACCGGGGCGATATCATCATATGATGTACGATGACGGTGTTAGGATTCAGTGTATTAGCTGTGATAATTCATCGTAGCAGTGACGTAGTGCATCATTGTATCCGTACAGATTTTGGCGAGCAATAGTGATGCGGCTGTTATGACTAGGTGAAAATGTGACGTAACGGAGCTTTCTGTCTGTTGATTCTATCTCGCTGTTCCTCGAGGTTGACTGATAGCAGTATTTTATTTCTACTTCATTTACAGGTAAATTAAAATTATAATTTGCAAGAGTGTTGTAAGTAAGTGTGACTGTCATTCATTATTCTACTGCACCAAGGTATGTTTATGCATTACTCTTGCAGTAGAGAAAGAGGGAAGGAAGATCAAAACTGAAAAACCGGTCTTTAGTTCCCGTCTACTCCCGTAACTTACTATGTCACCAAAAACTTATCAAGTAATTGCATATTTTAGAAGACAAACTGACCGTGCCAACTTTACATAAATATTTTAAAATAATTAAGGAAAAAGAAGTGAGAAAGTTTTAAAAGAGTGTCATAGAAAAAAACCCACGAATACTTAACATAGCAGAATAGATATAGAAAAATGAGAATCGTTGTTGGTAGTGGAATCTGTGGTGTCCTCAAGAGCTGTCCTCTTCTATTATGCTGTTCGTTGTTATTTCGGAAACTAGCGACCTTCTACGTAGACCGTGTATCGCAGTGTCCGCGTTCCTTCGCCCTCGAATAATGCTAATCTAGTCAGGTGCTCATTTCCTTTCGTAATTGTGTCAATTTGCCAGCTAACGAAAAGTGCAGTGTATTTAGTTTTGACGCATTTCGCTATCAACTTTATCAATTCGACTCTCGTCTATCTCGACTCTGCCAAAATCCTTCGTGCACCGAATAACGAGAATGAGTGGATCTTGTAAAGCGTACGAGACTTTAGGGTTCGAGTCGCGTGCTAACTCACATCCTGACTATTTTCCTCCAGACGCAATTTCAACGATAATAAACTAATATGACTGTACGATCGTTGCTTACTAATAAACTATTGTTTACTCTCGTTGATTTCTTTAGCGAAAATTGGAAACATACTCTCCTGCTATTTTCCGGTATTGCTATTATTAATTATTACGTCTGATTTATAAGGTTACTTACTAGTTAGTACGAGATTAAGGAATTGAATAAAATTAATCTAATAGATTTAAATCGATTAAAAAAAAGCACTCGTAAAGATTATAATATAGGAAAATCTTAAGCAAAACTAAACAATATTATCATTATAATATTTTTAGTTTTTATGTTAAAATTTATCCATATTTCTTTCTTCAAAACTTATTTTTTTGTTAACTTAAGATAAAATAGTTTTTAAATTTGTTGAAAATAAACTAGAATCAATTGTTCTGACAACTAATTACCTTAAAATCTGTGCATTCTGCTATTTCGATAATTGTATGTCTTTTATATTAAGCATCTATCAAAATCAATCTTCGTTTCTAAAGGTACATCTTCAAAATAGTGTAAAACTGAGAAATGTGAATAATAATAAGGCACAACAAAAAATCATACAAAAAATTAATAAATACATTTTTCTTGATTATTACATTGATATAGACTAAATAATTTATGAATGCACTTAAAATAAGGAATTTATTAAATAAATTTTAAGTTGTTCATAATTAAGTTTATTGTAAATAAATTCATAATTTATATTTAAATATAATTATTGTGAAATGAATTCATTGATAAATATAATGTTATTATTGGGCTATTTTATAATTATAATGCTAATGAATTATTTGAGATTATAAAAAATTTAATTAACCATTAATTTTATCAAATAAATCTGTAATATTATTTGCCTTTTTAATTTAAGTTGAGTATTAATGTTATTAATTTAATTGAGTATTAATATCAGTATTAATTTTGTGTAGTTCGTAATTAAGCCTATATTAATGCATATAACTTAAAAATATTCTTCCGAAAAGGAAGGATATTAAAAACAATTTGTAAAAGAAAAATAATTATTTTTATTTCAAATAAATTCGAAATAAATTTGAAAAAATTCTGTATCAGTTTTCTACTATTAAATTTTATAAATTTTTATTTAATTTCAAATTGAACTTAGTAATATTGGATAATTATGATTGTCAAATTGTGTAATCTAAAATAAACTTAAAAATACTGTTTATCTAATATGCTTTAAATATATTTTATATTTAGATTGATATAATATATAAATAGATGCGATTACTGCACAACTAATAGTTTTAATGAAATTTACTTTAATTACTTTTAATATATACCTTTTATTAATATACCTTTATAATATACGGATCACATAAAGCTTACAATCATAGGATGAATTCAATTTGCACTCAACTAAATTTCGTATCGTTCAATCCTCTTATAGTAAGAAAAGATTAACTTCTACTACTTCGTTTCCATGAAGTATAAAGTACAATGCAAGCGAACTTTCACGATAACGCTCTTCTTCCTTTTACCTTCAGTTCGACGCGCGTAATAATAACAGCAGCTGGGAGCAAAGAAAAAGACGACTTGTATAGCAGTAGTGCAGGGCATATAAGAGCTACTCTAAGCTCAAAAAAGAAGTCGCGAGTGAGAACGCCTCTATCTTGTCTCTTATTTGCTGTCTCTCTCTCTCTCTCTCTCTCTCTCTCTCTCTCTCTCTCTCTTTCTATCCGCACTTTCTTTCCCCTTCCCCTCTTTTTAGTACTCGACGTATTATATTAGAAAATCCTCTCTTCTTGAGATCCCAGGTCACTCAGCGTTACATCCCGAAAGTAAATCGAAGAAAGGGTATTTCATAGCTTTATTCTATATGAGAGGAAATTATCCTGCGGGCTTTTCGTTTTCCCGCAGCTTCATCAAAGTACATGGAGAATTGAGCTATAGTTAGACCCTTTTCTAGATTTCATAGTTAGACCCTTTTCTCAAACATACAGACTTTTGGTATGCATTAGAGCCCGCTATGCTCATTAGATACTGGATATAATTCCACGTTAGCAGGAAGATATTTTATCTTTGCACACAAATGTACACATGCATTTACGTGCGATAAAAGTTGAATTTCATTCCGAATCAGAATATTAAATTTTAATATAATTATAGATAGCAAGTAGGAAGATTATAATTCTAAAAAAATGTTATTTTTATTTTTGCTTAATGAGGAGACATATTTCTAAATTCATTTCCATAATTAATGATTTTACTTCATTTGAAATTAAATGAAACAGTTTATGATATTTGAATTTTAATACCTAAAACTTTGAAATGTATTTATATAGATAAAAATTTTTATATAAGCTGAAATTAAAAAATTCATTTAATAGTAAAGTAAATTTTGATTGTATATATATTATTCAAGATATATAAATATTTAATGAAAATAAAATTACATTACATAATTAGTTATAAATTATATAATTATATAATAATTGTATAATCACATAAATTATAAAATTATATAATAATTATATAATCACATAAATTATAAAATCATATAATAATTATATAATCACATAAATTATATAATTATATAATAATTATATAATCACATAAATTATAAAATTATATAATTATTATATAATCACATAAATTATATAATTATATAATAATTATATAATCACTTAAATTATATAATTAGTCAAATATTGATGTTTCTTAGACTACAAATTTTACTTACATGTAAAATTAAAATTTACTTTTTTGATTTAGCAAATGATATCGTAAAAATTACCTTCTAAAGTTTCTTTCATAAATTATAAAATTTTATGCATAAATATGGATTTAATCAAATCTAAGATATTTGTTATTTAATAATGTATACTAATTATAGATTGTAAGTTTCACATAATTTATGTTACCTAAGCCTATAAAATGTATTTAAAATTATTATATAATTTATAATATATAATATATAAGAATATTATAACTGCTCATACGGTATTCAAGATGATTTTGAAAAATGCTGCAAGTTTCATCAAAATTGATAGAAATATGTTTTTTCCTGACTAATAGTTGTTCCCTGATTTGTTATAATAAAATTTAGATAAGCAGATAGTCTGTAAGAGTCGGTTGCAAGAGTTCTGTTTGTTTAAAAAAATCAAAAGATATTTTTTTAAATTTATTAATCTTTTATTATTTTCTTTACGACTAAAAAAACATTTATGCTAATTATTAAAATACAAACATTGTAGGTTTTGAAAATACTATATTTTAAATACTAATTTTAATTTCATTAGACTTCATAATGCATTTATAAGATTAAAAATATAATTCATATATATTTTATGTTAAATGACAGCATCTATTATATTATTTGTTGAATTTTATATTTTATGTTATTTTTTAAGCATTCCTCATATTTCAACTAAATGATTTATTGCACTTTTAAAATTTCTGAAAAATAGAAAACAACAGTTTACAAAAGTTGCTGCTTAGGAAGGAAAAATGGAAATTAAAAATAAACTTTTAAGCGTTTGTATTAGTTGTCGAATTTTTTTGTACATAAAAAAATATTTGTTTAAAGTTTTTTTAATTCTAGTAGATATAAGACACAATTTTATTGATTTTATTATTTATATTATTTTCTATTACTGTTCGAGAATCATGCAGTTTCTCGACTCGCGGTACTACCTCTTTGTTTTGTAAATTCTTTTCATACATTCAATACGTTTATGATTGCCAGATGTG
>JAPYYT010002080.1:0-22429 GCA_030522565.1 Ceratosolen corneri
AATATTCGTGTAATCTTGGGACACATCTGGCAATCATAAACGTATTGAATGTATGAAAAGAATTTACAAAACAAAGAGGTAGTACCAAGAGTCGAGAAACTGCATAATTCTCGAACAATAACAAAAAATTAAAATTATTTTATTAAGCCGGAGAAAACACTCCCAGGTGGAGGAAGGTAGAGGCAGACAGTGGGGGTAAAGAGATAGCAGGGTAGCATAAAACAGAGGCAAAGTGGCGTGCGTAATGCTGTAAAATGGTGTTTATTTTAACGTATCTAAATATAATGCTGTCTTTATACGATGTGGAATAAATATAATGCTGTTTTCATTTCGAATTACAGATCTTGAACCATCTTAACATTCAAACATGAATTGAACACCGCGATAGCTTGACGTCAATTTACAAATATGTTGAATTCTGTGAGTTTAATTAAAGTTTGCTTATTTCCACGCGGACGCAATATTCAGGCGTAAGTTGAATCTTAAACGCTTGGAGTGATGTTATGTTTTATGAATTATATGACGTTGTAGTCCAACTACAACCATAGTCGGGAGTAAATTGAATCTTACCAAGCATGGACTTGTTGTGCTCTTTAGATCAACAGGGTTTACCTCCTGGTCTGCGTGTGAGCTCACTGGATTATTCCACTCGTGCTTGACGCGCTTTTGCTTGTGTGCCGCGATTGAGTATTGGCGACCGCCTCTCCATTGGTCGCGTTGAATTTGTATCACCATCTAGATCTCTTTGCTTCCCTCTCAGTGCGTTCCTTGAACCTTGATGCCTTTACTTGTACACACTGATCGCGGAGAAGTTATTCACTATGCAGAACTTTATATTGAAAGAATACAGGTCAAAGAATCGATAATATGATTCTGAAGACCAAAGTGGATCTGATGCAGCGCGTCGAAATCGCTGTACTTAAACTTTTCACCCAGCTCTTTACGGGGGAGGAATTTTCTCGCACATCTATGAGAGTGGGACACTTCGGTGATTGGTTAAGAGCTAATTATTCAGTTGTCATTTGAGCCCTTTGACCGGTAGTATCGACGTCCTTTTAGGCGGTGGAGGCATCGAAGCGCCGGTCGGTCGCGCGTCGGAGCGCCGGAACGGCGCGTGAATCTTGTACCGACGTTTCGGCCCGTGACATTGCCTGATGTTTACACTATTCAAAATATGCATATATGTTCTGATTAAAAACTCGTATGATATTCCACAACTGCGCGTCAATTCCCCGAAGGTTTTGTTCGTTACTTTTACGACACGCGCCTTGCAGAGCACATGATGGTCATCCCGACCATCGACGATCTTTCGAGTACAATGCAAGGATAACTCGACTATTTGAAATCACTGTTAACTTAAAAATATATATATGAAACATTATTGGAAAATTTGTTGGCTCTTCGGGGACATTTGGCAATCATAAATATAAAAAACATTCAAAGCAAAAGTAAAGAAACAATATTTAGGATTTTCTCTTTTTTATTTGTTTTTTGAACACTAGTACTTGTTCGAAAATCATGCAGTTTCTCGACTCTGGGTACTACCTCTTTGTTTGTAAATTCTTTTCATACATTCAATACATTTATGACTGCCAAATGTGTCCCGAGATTACACGAATATTCTTGAAGTATACATCGAATATATTTTCGTTCCTTTTTATGACCATTTAATGAGCATGTTTACTCGAACTGTGCTCGATAATACTATGTCCACGAGTAAGTAGTAAAAATAACGGACAAGTCTTTCTAGGTATAGCAGCATGATTGCTATATTTCGTCATAAGTTCTTAACAAACTGACAAGACATGGAATTCATGAGAAACCCAACCAGACCTTATGACGTCGGGGTGACCACACGACCCGCGGCCCGAAATCTCAAAAGGTTACCACTACTTCGCCCTTCCCCCGTAAAGGACGTTGACATTTTTGACAAGAGCTCCAATGACAACAGAAAATTAATTTCAATTAACAACAGAAAATTAAATTCAAAATTAATAAGCAAAATCTTCTCATTCTCACTAAAAATCTAAAGAGACTACTCCTACTCGAGGAGACGGGTGAGACATCAAAACTAGACTGCAGGCACGCTGCGCCTCAGAATTCTCGCAACAATCAACCTCGCGCTTAGTCTTACAACGAAGAAATTCTCAAACTTCAGCGTTCCGCAATATATAGTTGAAGCTTCACGCGACGCTAATAAGTAATCGCTATACGTTGCATACCGTACCCTGGGACCCACAGAAGTCAATCACGTGAAATTACCATTAAAGTAGTCCATAGGCTGTAGCTCCCCCTTTTATCTGGGTACCTTGGGACGGCGCATTCAGGACGATCGTGGACCATCAAACCTGGACAGGCAAGAGCCTAGAACCTACAGGCAAAAAGCAAGTAGCGATACAAGCATTCATTGTATTGTACAAGGAAGCTGCCACTGCATTAAACATAATTAAGCAGCAAGTGGTACAGCAAGGCATGTTATATTTTGCCACTGTATAATTAAGCAAAACAGTAAGATTAAAAGCCCTTGTAAAACTCCTTAACTAAAGTCAAAGCAAGTAAAGGCCAATAATAAACAATTAATCAAAGGCATTATAAAACTCCTTAAGTTAAGCCAAAGCAAGTAAAGGATTGCACTGTAAAACTCCTTAACTTAAGTCAAAGCAAGTAAAGGCCAACAATAAAAATAATAAAATAATTAATAAATTAATACTAGAATATTACACTGAAAACTAGGATAGGAATCAAGAGCAAGAAAGAGATTATAATTTCATACGTTAAAACCAGAATTGTATATCGTTACTAAATTTTCTATTTGATTTTCATATAAACATCAATTCAAACCATTACATTCGACCTCCCATGTCTTCGTTTCTTTCTACCCTGCTATCTCTCCTCTACCACTATCGGCCTCTCCCCACCACCACCTTGGGGAGAGCTCATCATCGGGAAAGTTGCCCAAACAGTACTATATACAAAATTTTACAATACAGTACTTTTTTATAAAGAATATACGATTTATGGTATTATATATATTTGTTCAAATATATTGCGCTTTATATAGGCTATAAGGATTATTTATTATAGTTATTCAATTTAATTGTTTATAAATTATAAATATTTATAAATATTAAATTTCACATCATTTTAACATAATTAAGAAATTTTGTGTATAAAAATTTTTTATACTTGTCTTGATGCATATATGTTTTGATATAAAGTAAATTTTTTATCAAATTTAGTAAATACTTTTTCCTTACTTCATAAATTAATTTGTTAATTCAGTTATTCTTATACAACTAAAATAAAACGACATGCTATACTGTATACTGCTTCAGTATACTTTCGTATAATTGGTAAAAAAATAATAGGAATATATAAATAATTATAAGTTGCATTTTATCCAAATAAGGCATTCATAATAAAAACATTGTAATACACTAAATTTGTTAATCTGATCTCTGTCTATTGCTTATTGTATGATGAATATCAGCATTAAGAAGGATCGAACATGTAAATTCAGGTAATGAAGAATCACGATGAAATTGACATTCCCGATTCATATTACTTCTAGTTTCCTCTTTTGATGTTTCGGTAGATTTTATTTCTTTTATAGATAATTCAATAGATTCATTTACATGCATTGTCATTTTTCTTTTTATTGAATTAAGAAGTGGTGTATCAAACCTGTGAGTAATTACAATTCAGTATAAATAAATAAATTAATTAAACAAAATTATAGTCGGTTTAATCAAAATACATTTTTCATACTACCTTAAGCAACCAAATTGTAGAAATTTAGATGGCCCGCCAATAGAAAGTAATGGACAGAAAAAAAATGTGGCACAAATCCAACTTACTCCCATAATCACTATAAGAAAAATTCCAATTTGAATATAAGGTAAGACTTGTGAAGGTAACATCAGAGCACCAGCAGCACCAGTTGTTACAGCAGCCATCAAAGTTGGTCCACTCATTTGTTCTAAAGCTATTTTAACTCGTTCAAGTCGATTTTCCGCAGTATTTATACGGTAACTAATACCATAATGTAAATTAAAATCTACAGCAAGACCTAGAAGTTTTAATCAATTTATAATTTTTATCCTAAAATATAAATTAATTACACATTGCAATATAATGAAAGGTTTATATCTATGTAATTTTAATTAATAAACTATTTATAGATTCGAACTTGAAAATAGAGAAATAAATTAACGGGATTATTTTAAAAAATTTACGGAACGAGCATATTACGAAATGAATATATCCATTTAAATCAAATGGTTAATTATTTAGATACAAACTATTATTGTAATTCACTTAATTTTTCCGAAATATAGTAAAATAACTTAAGGGTATGTATGTATGATATGTAGAAAATGAAAATCTTGCAAATACAACAAATAATTGTTTTAAAATATTGTATATCTCTGAATTTACAAGTAAATTTTCGGGAATCCAAAGAAGGAATGTTCAAAAGAATTAAAGCATTTAATCATAAATTATAAACAAAAGTATGCGAGCATAAATCAAAGTGTTATCATTCAAGATATTACAAGAGTAATGAAATTAATGCAATTCCTGTTGCAATAATCGTGTTGTAGTACGCGATTATTTTGTGATATTAATAAGTAGTTGTTAAAATATAATAGATAAGGTATAAGAAAAATATAAGAAAGATAATAGATTTATACGTTGCAGTGATCATACGATATATACGATATATCATACTATTATATAATATATAACCACTAAAGTTACTTCCGTTAATAGTGTAGCGATTAGTTGTAAAATAAATGCTCTAAAAATTATTCATACTTAATGTATAAATATCAAGATATGACCGAAGTCGATGTATTAATACTATGGCGAGTAGTTGTAATCTAAATGATTTAAATATCATTCATTCTTATGATATATATATCACGAGGTTTTCTGCAGTTAGTGTACCACACCTTTTTGTTGGGCGAAGTACTGATTAGAATAAATATTAATATGTTTGGAGGTAACTGTAGTAGCTGATAAAAGAAACTGAGTCTACATAATCCATGTAGTTTAATTTATGTGACGTGTCCCTATTTATCCCTCTTTGGGAGGGATAAGCGTCAGTTTTTGGTTATTAACTTTCTATTGCTTATGATTGGTAAATTGCGTATTGAAATTCCTATTTCATAAGAAGCGTTAGAAACAGAAAAAGAGGTAAATTGAAATGATTTTATTTGCTGTAGGAAAGGCAACAAAGATATGTACATTCAAACATTAAATCTAGACGTAAGTTTAACAAGAGTCATTATTTACACATTAAATTTTCCAAACAGAAATATTATTGCGAGATTTTCGTGCGTCGGATGGAATATTAAATAGTGGTAATTATGTCAATATAATAATCACTTTCATAAATGATGTTTTTATTAATAATTTCGATACTATGTTTATTAAAATAAAATTGTAGAGACAGATAGTGAAAAGAGGATAGATATATGTTTAAAGAAACGAGTCTTCGCACAAATTGATGCATTTAAGTAGTTTATTAAATAAATATTAAAAACAAATGTTGAAACAAGATGGAATGGATCAAGTTCTAATTTATGAAAGAAGGTAAAAGAATGGAGCTGAGGTAATTACTTGTTGTTTGAAAGTAATCCGAGTGTGACTCTTCCGAAGGTGATGAGGGGGGAGAGGCCGGTCGCAGAAAGGGAGAGATAGCTGGGTTAAAAATAAGCTTAGACGAAGGCGACGATATTAATACTGTAAACTGCTTTTAATTAAAATATACGAAAATAATAATGTCTCTATTTAAAATATGTTGGAATATGATATTGTCTTTATTTGATTTGTACAAATCCTGCACCAGCACAAATAATCCGATGTAATTTGAATACCGCGAGAGTTGGATTAATTATTATTATAATGAGTAAAACTATATTCTTTCGTTAGCGACTTTAGGTGAATTTCTCCCGCGCGACCGCAATATTCAGCGTAACTTAAATACGAACGGTTAATTAAATGTATAAAATCGTGTTGACTGATTGAGTCTAGATAATAGTCAGGCCAGTAGGTTACATACTGTATTTGTTTTATCACTTGGTTTGAGTGTCGACGCCCTAGTCCGATCGCGTAATTTTAGCCTGTTATTATGTCGTGTTCAAAGTTTAAATTGAATGCCAGCTTGACTTCACTAGTGTGATAAATATGATAAATATCGGTATATATCAGCGTCACTTGCGTTTTACTGTATACCTTTCTCTTCGTGGGCCTATTCCTGGATAGCTGGACGTGGAGCTACGGATGTGCATTATATTGGTCTCACCAGGGCCGCTGTTGCAGCGAAGGAAATAGGGCTAGTCAGGAAATAAATTGGTGGTGCCGCTGATGATCAGTGTTGGAACGAAGCTTCCTTCTTAATTTTACAGAGTCGCCGTGTTTTAGAACCTTTTATTAAGACCACTTATTAAGCTTCAAGATTCTCCCTTGAAAGACGGAGAGACAGATCTGCCGAGCAGCGCGTCGCTCTTTAGTTCTGATGGCTTCACCTATTTCCTTAAGTAGAGGTGGTCATCTTCTAATTTGTTGAGAGTGGGAAGCCTTGTTGATTGTATGAAAACTAATTCTTCTGGAGCTCTAGCCAAAAGGGTCAACGCCCTTTTATAGGAGAAAGGTGAAGTGCAGAAGGTGAAGTGGTGGCAGCGCTTAGGAACGTCGGACCGCGGATCCTGCGGTTGCCCCGACGTTATAAGCCTTTCATCAATTCTAAATTTTGTCGGTTCGTTAAGAAAATATCACTCAGTATAGCAACTAAGTGTTCATAAAAGCTGTTCATATCTAGAACATCTTGTCCTTTGGTTTTACTAGGCTCGTATTACAAGATACGTGATGGTCATATTGATCGTTGCTGAAATCTTTCGAGGCGGAGTCCGAGTAAACACGATCGTAAATGGTCATAAAAGAGAGAGCACTAATATCCGATGTACTTTCTGATTATATTTGTAAACTCTTGGGTATATCTGGCAGTCATAAACTTATTAAATTTTTTAAAAAAGAATTTATAAATAAAAAGGTAGTACATTGATATTCTACATTGGTAGAACAGTTGTAAAATAATTATCGTTTAGATATTAAGAAGAGAAGAGTTACCTGTGACGGATATTTGACTGATATAGCAATTAATTGTATGCTAATTGCAGTATATAAAAAAGAGAGGGTGATTACAGTCGGAACAATTAATTTTATTTAGTGATAATACTTAATTATATGTACAAAGTTTATGGGTTAAGAGGGTAAGGATTAGTGAGATTACTATTGAGGATGTTTTATATTAGTACATGTATTAGAATACGTGGAGAGAATAATTAGTAAAGAATTATATATTTCCGCGCTTCTGAATGTGCTTAAATACTATATATGCTGTATCCTTAACGAGGGAAGAATTTGATTAGGGGAAATATTAAATGTAATAATAATTGTTTGTTATTTACAAAGTAAGGAGTCAGAATATGGACTACATTCTTGGGTTGCCATATATACTAAATAGTTTTTAACGGTCAGAAGTAGTTTAATCGTCGGAAGTAACTGCCGCATCTTCCGTAAGATCGTGTTTATTTCAGGTCTCCCTGTCATTTTCCGTAGGAAGGGGTAAAGTCAAATATTAATTTTCTATTATCTCTTATATATGATTAGAAGGTTTACGTATGGAAATTTGTATTTAGAGTTTAGAAGAGTTAAGAAGGGGAGGTCAAAAACACAGTTAACAAAGGTCTTGCAGCTATATGAATATGAATAAAATCACTATTTACATTGTTACTATATTTACATACATTAACACTAGACACAGTTCTTGAACAGAGAAATATTAACTGAGAGAATTCCGATGACGAACGGAATCTCCAACAATCTTCAATGTTAATTTAACTTCGTTTCATACGATAATCACCGAATGCGTCTTCCGATTGTGTTTACGATCTCCGCCTAGGACGAGATTCAAATAGGTTATTAGCGGTCAGATATAATAATCGCTATAAAGATTGTAAAACTATCAGTGCGCTGATTAACCCCTCTTGGGCTTCGTAACATCATCACTGATTCTTCTCACTAAGCCTTGTTCTGCGTCTGCCTTTGATCAATTCAGTACACCAATCACAAGAACGTGCTGACAAAAATAGAGCTTCCTAAATTCCTACTCCCAAGCAAATTACTTGAGCAAAAACAGACTGTACGAGCAGCAACTCCTGAGAGTTCGGAGAGTTTTAATTGTTCTTAATGCAGTTTACTTAATATATTCAACTTACAAGTGGCCATCGCAACACATAAAGAAGAACTTAATTAACTACAAAATTTATGGTGCTTATGAATGACAATCAACGCTGTATTCAATTCACAATTGACAGCCGCAACTACTACTTTGCCGAAACAATAGGAGAGTAGTTCATTCGTAATCAATTCATCAGACCACAATTTTTCCTTCAAATATCATAAAATTTAATTTATAATTAGAATCAAGACATTTGATTTACAAATTAGTATCAAGATAGTATAATAAATCTTCTATTCAACATAAATTAAGCTAAATTTCAATATTATATTCTGTATATAATTTACAATAAACGCTATTACATTAGCATATTTCTTTCAATACCTACTACTACTGCTTCCGCTATCAGCCTCTCGGCCCACCACCTTGAAGAGAGTTCACACTCGCGTTCGTTCCCGCACACATAGTTATTTTTACAAAATAGATTTGTATGTTTATAAATAAAATGTCTTATGGAATTTGTTTAGAGCTCTTATTATTTTTCTATAAAATAAATGTACATAATGTAAAATATATTGTTCGAGAACCGAATAGAAAATCTAAAGTCTCTAAATAATATTGTTTCTTTTACATTTGGTTTAAATGTTTTTTTTATGTTCATGATTGCCAGATGTCCCCAAAGAGCCAACTAATATTTCTATAATATTTGAAATGTATTTTGACAGTGACAGTGATTTGAAAAGGTCGAGTTATCCCAGCATTGCACTCGAAACATCGTCGATGGTCGGTATCACTATCGTGTGCTCTGCAAGGCGCGTATCATAAAAGTAATGGACAAAACCTTCCGGGAATTAATGCCCAGTTGCCAAATATTGTACGAGTTGTTTATCATAACATAGATGCATATTTTGAATAGTGTATACATCAAGCAACGTCACGGGCCAAACGTCCGTACAAGGTTCACGCGCTGAACCGCGCTTCGATGCCTACACCGCCTAAAAGGCTCCGACATTACTAGTCAAAGGAAACTAATGACAACTGACTAAAACGAATCACCAAATTTCGCACTCTCATAGATGTGCAAGAAAAGTCCACCCCCTCAAGAAGGGGAGCGAAATTTTATGTTTTATGTATTGCGGCTTCGGCACGACTCATCAGATCTTCAAGATCATAGTATCGATTTATTGACATGTAATCTCTTAATACAAAGTTGTGTATAGTGAATAGCTTCTCCACGACCAGTGTTTGCAAGTAAAGCATCAAGGTTAAAGTAATGCACTGAGAGGAAAGCAAGAAGCTCTGGACTGTGCTACATATTCTTCGCAATTAAATAAGAAGACGCCGTCGCCAAGATTCAATCGTCTCGTGCGCAAGTAAAGCGCGAACAAGCACGAGCGGATTACTCCAGTAAGCCCATACGCCGACTCGCAGGTAAACCCTGTTGATCTAAAAGAACACAACAAGTCCATGTTACGTGAGATTCAATTTACGCCCGAATATTGCAGTAGTGTGGACTATAACGACATATAATTAAAAATATTATAAAATAAACATATAATAAAAAACATAACGACACTCCAAGCATCGTGATGTTCAAAGTTACGCTTTAATATTGCACCCGTGCGGAAATAAGCAACTTCTAATTAAACTACGCAGTATTCAATTCGTCTAAATATGAAGATAGTTCAAGATTTACAATTCAAAATTAAAGCAGCATTATTTTAATGCTATATCGTTTACAGACAGCATTATATGAATACCATTTCGTTTAAAGACAGCATTATATTTCAATACGTGCTATCTCTCCATCTCCACTGCTCACCTCACTCTCACACCACCGTGGGAGAGCTTTTTCTCGGGTTAATTTCCCGAACAGAGATCCAAATCTAAACTTTTATTAATTTTATTTATTAGTTATAATTTATAGTACATTTTTTTCTAATTCTATAATTCTATACAAATTCTACAATATGTAAATAAATATTTAACTATATCAAAATATATTTATCAATTACTTTTTTGGTGGTTAAAAAATATTTATAGAATATTACTTTAAAAAATTTTTTTTTTGGTTAGTTGATTTTTAAGTATTAATATTATTTATTAAAATTTTTATTTGTATTTGCCCAGAGTAAATATATCAAATCCAACAATTTTTTATAACTTTTTAAAACGTATTTAAAAATATTTAAAAATATTTGATCTATAAATAATTCTTATATTTATTAATAAACTTTATTTACCAATAGCTGTTGAAATAGTAACATTTTCTAAAACATTAAGTTTCCATCCAATAATGATTAGTCCGGCTACAGTAATAGCAATTGTAGCTCCAACAGATAAAATCGCATATAAACTAATTATTGGATTCAAAGTGACAAAGGCCAAAATAAAGAGAGTTAATATCATTGATACAATTATTGACCATATTGTACCTTCATAAAGCGTTCGTTGTAATTCATAAAATTCTAAATCACTTACAAACCAACCATTTTTCATGCCTTGAGGTGCTGTTGAAAGTTGAGCTTGCATCCAAGTTTCGACCTAAAATTAACTTAACTTAGTAGTATCAACAGAACACTAAAATAAATATATAAATTCAAACCTGATTAAAAAATTTATTCATCTCTGCGAAGGACATAGAAAATGGAATATTACTATCGTATTCGACGATCACGACTTGAATTTTAAAAATGACCTTTGTCGACATTAGTGTACTATTATTTTCTTCAGTAACATAAAGAATACTCATATTATTCTTAAGGAATTTAACACCTGCTGTACGAGAAAACTGCGATGACTTAAAATTCCAAAGATGTGAAGGCGTACGATGAATTTCTGCGATAACTTCAGCAGTACATCGATTAAGTATATTTGATTTATACGGAAAAGTACTATTTTCACAACAAGGTGAACGATTTATTTCTGTATCAATTGGATCTTCACATCGACGCTCCATCCAATGTTCAAGTGATTCGATAAAGCAATTTGGTAGAAGTGGTCCGGGGGTATTTTGATAAAATGATTGCAATCGTAAATTTTTACAAAAATTTTGTAACCAGATCTGTGATGTCTGATCACTAATATTAAAACTATCATCCATTACAATATCTCCTCTTGATGCAGGATTTAAATAATTTCCATTATCAATTGGTAATACACCCCAAATAAATCGTAGTGGAAGTACTCCATTATTATCACCCTGTCATAAAATAAGTATATTGTTAATTTTTTATTTTTTTATATTTTTGTACTAAAAATTAGTCAACTCAATAATAGTGTTCGGAATAATGGAAGGCGAGAGGCAAATAAAGAACAGAGAGATAGCATGGTAGAGAGAAATAAAGATGTTAAATTCGATTGTAATACTTTAAAGTGCCTTTATTGAATATACATGATAAAATATAATGCTGTGTTTATCTTCAATTGTGATTCCGACAAAAGCAATATTCAGGCTTAAATTGAATTCTGCGGAGAATAGAATGCTTTTGTTAGTTATGCTGCCTACGTGCTTTTACTTTACATTAATATAGTGTTAGGATTAAATGAATCTACAGAATGTTAACTGCTTTGTAAGAGTGTCGGTTCTTGATCTTTTTGCATGAGTATTTTGCAATTTGCTATTTGAATGCTGATTCTGGTCCCGATACGGTCACAGTATTCAGTCATAAATTGAACACAAAATTAGCTAGGCTTCAGTCTTCGGTAATTGTCGCAAGCTTGCCAAGGGATACTGAATCCAGCCCTATGGATAGTAGCATTCAGTTGAAAATTGATAAATTTGTCAATGATAGTAATGTAATTTCTTTTTTAGCGTCAGGCCTTCTCTGTGTAGTAAACAGAGCATTGAAACTTGATAACCTCTTTTATCACTATTTTGTATTACTTATTCTGAAGACCTTGAGAATTTTTGTAATGTCTTTGTGCGCTTTGACGCGTTCAGAAATTCTGTGGCGCAATGCGAGTCTAGTCGAATTTAATGACTTCACTCTGCTCCTTGTGAAGGGGTCTTTGATTTCTATGAGAGTGGGAAATTCGGTGATTGGATAACAGCTAATTGGATAAAGCTGTGGTTTATTGAAAGTATACGAAAATGAATGCAACTGTGGTCTTTGTCGAATGAATTGAAATAATATGTTATTTGTCTTTATATTAATTTATATTAAAAGACCCGCACTATCACACTATTCACTTTTGATTGGAATAATACGAAACACGGATTGTTCGTAGTTATAATAAATTGTCTATATTCTCAGGTTCAGTTTATTTAATTGAATTGCTCCCGCGCGACCGCACTATTCACTCATGAATTCAATACCACGAGGTTTGGAAGTACGGTTAATTATGAATTAAAAGTGTTTTAAAGGATTCTAGCTATCACCCATTTACGTAGGCGCCCAGCTCTACGTATCGAAGCACGCCTGTAGTACGACGGGCCTCACTTCAATTGTCTGATGTAATTGAGTAGATACTGGCCTTTATTGTTGTTCAGGTCCCACCTTCGTCGTCCGCGTCGGGCGTTGATGCCGGTCGAATTTGGAAACAATTATTGCGCGGTTGCCGGTCTCCTTGTAATGAACAGAGGTCGGATGGGAAGGTGCTAGAAGCGTTGATGTAGCGACTCTTCATCAGCGAGGGATGGAAGCTTCTATTTTATTCCCGATGGCTGATGACTTGAGATTGTCTTCTCACGAGACCACTTGAAGGTTCACCTTCCAGATCTAAGATGATTCTGACGCGAAGCGCCGCACTCGTTAGTTTTGAGTCTCACCCCGCTCCTTGAGGGTAGAGGTGATCTCATAGTACAATTCCTTGAGAGGGGGAAAAGTTGTTTATTTGAGACTGATTTTCTCTTGTCATTGGAGCTCTAACCAAAGATGTCAACGCCCTTCAGATGGGGGGGGGGGCTGCGCGCCGACGGAGTAGTGGTGGAAGTGCTCCTGAGCCGTCGGGCCGTGCGGCTAGCGCAGCTGCGCCGTTGTCCTAATATGACAGGGTTCTCTTGAGCTCCAATTTTTCTCGGCCATTAAGAATATTCAGAAAAGTGGCAGTTTATGCGACTGTACCTAGAAAGTCTAGTCAGCTGTTTTTTGCTAGTGTCGAATTGCAAGGGACGTGCATATTATTCGACTATGGTTGATATATGAAGGCGCAGTCCAAGTAAACACGGTCATAAACGGAGGTCACCGACGACAGAAATAAAACACTCGTCGTACTTTCCTAATCTTATTCGTAGGCTCTCGGGACACATCTGGCAATCATAAACATTTTTAATATTTTGAAAACAATTTACAAACAAAGAGGTAGCACCGACGGTCGAGATTCTATCGGTATCCCGAACAATTATGAATAGGTACTTTGTCAAAATAGCACTAGATTTGACAACGATGCTAAGGTTCTCGGAAGGATATATCCGTAGGTTTTGTGGTCATGCGTTCTGTGCATGTGATGATTAATTTAACCATCGACAGACTTTTGAAAAGCTGTCCGAGACCGATAAATACAAACCGACCATAATAAATACAAAATATTCAAAGTAATTTTCAAACAATGAAGTAGTACGGAGACTACCGAAATTTTAACGGAATCTCGAACAAATAGATAGTATTAATTTTAATACTTGTTAAGTAAATTAGTATAAAAATATAATCGTATACTTTATTACAAAGATTAAGAATTTTTTATACACGAGGTGAACAGACTTATTAATGAATTATTGTATCACCTAATAAATAAAATATAACTTATCGTATATTTTAAATTAGCGCTGTTAGTTTAATTATATTACTATTATTATTGTGTTAAATAATAGTTTGAAAATTAGTAACTTCTACTAATACTGATTATAAACATTTAAAATTTTTATTTGTTTAAAATTCATTTACAATTTTTCAAAATTTATCTATTATAGAACTTTAATAAATAATAAAATTTTACTCAAATTTTAATATTTTATGAAAGTGTATCTACAATTTATCAAATAGTATTTATTCATATTATAGATCGTAATTCTAGTAAGTATTTTTGATAACTCGTTACAACTTCATACGACCCTTAAAAATACCGTGTATAATTTTTCCGTTTTTATCTAGTATTAGTAGGTTACAAGTTTTGCAGTATCTCGTAAAGGATAATTTCGAAAGTCAAGTGTAAGTTAAACGCTATGTAGTCAGTCAGTCTGCTGATTTTATATTTTGCTTCACAGTTCAGCCTACGCTGGTTAGCCAAGAAATGTGACGGTCAATTGTAAAATCAGCAGGCTGACTATACAGCGTTGACCGTAAAATTGAGCGCCGAAATTACCTTGTTAGATAAAATAACTCGAACGAACCGATATAAAACTATACGACAATCTGTGTTGATCAAAAAAACAGCACACCACACGGGACCTTCAAGCTGATAGCACGACGTGAAACTTACAATTGATCGTCGAAACGACATCGCGGCTAAATCAAGGGGAAGCAGTTCGATCATTTTACTATAATTATTAGAGCTAAAATCCATTTGTAGGTGTCATATTTAACTTACAACTGAATGCCGAGAATGCATTAAAGACAGACTGCTCCTACATATAAAATATAATTCAACATTTATATTTATATTTTATTATCAATAAAGACAATTTACAGTAACAAGGATATCACAAACTTCGTTTATAACACGCCTACTCCTCCCTTTCAGTATTTGACTCAACCCTCTAGCAACTTGAGGAGAATTCAAATCAATTACAGAATTAAAATTACGTAGAGCAAATATACAAATCATCCATTGATTAAGTCAATTTGAATCCTAATTGCTCTGATTTTTTACTAATTACAAAAAATAGTTTTTATAGAATATCTAATTAATTTACTTTATTTGAAAGTTTATTCAAGTATATAATTAAATATTTTTAAGTAAATTTCCAAACAATTAGCATTTAAAGAGTATTTAAAAACAAATTGTATTTTATTCAACAGCATACAAAGATACTGAATTTGTATAAAAAAGGCTGTAGGTTATAATAAATCAAATTTTGTGCAACTACGAGAAGCTTACGTTAATCAAATAGGGTAATCAAATAAGGAATATGTATGATTAGAAACCTCGCCAAAGTATTGCATTAGAATAAAGTTGACGTAATTTTAATTGAAAAATAACAACAAAATAATATAATACTGGCAGGTGTCCTATATAATGTTAATAAACAAGAAACAGTATCGTTTTACGGTGAAAAATTTGTTTATGGCTTTCAGTATTGAAGTTAATACATTTTATTATGATACATCTCAATGTTACGGGAGATTAATTAAAGTCGTTAAGTCTTGCCGGTTAAAAAAAAAAATTATTTGGCTTTTGAGTTAGCTCATTTATTGTTTCTGCATTGGGTACACATAAAATAATAGACAAAAGAAGTTAAAGAAAAAATTTTGTAGTCTCGAAATTTTAAAAAATTTTTAAGGATTATAATCTGTAAACAAAAGGAGCCTAAAAATCAATTTAATAGAAGTAAAAACTACAACTTACCTGATTAATGTTTTCAAATCTAAATAGTTTTGTATATACTAAATCGTATTGCTCAAATAAATGCGATCTGTCAAAAAGTTGGAATTCTTGAGAATCTGGCAATTGAAGACCTGGAAATTTAAAAACGATGCAGCTACTTCCAATTCCAAGAGCAAAAAAGAAAACCAACCAGAACCATTTTAGTGAAATTACTATTAAAATGAGAATATTTGTAAATGAACGCGCAAATTTATCAAAAAAAAATTGTAATGGTTTAATTATTTTTCTGCTAACAAAGTATCTTGAGATTATTATTTGAACAGTACAATATTCAGCTATTATTACACATGCAGGTAGCCAAGTGATCATTAGCAAAAAGTTAATAATCACTAGTATTCCGGAAAATAAACTAAAAATTAAAACACAATTTAAATTTTACTATTATCAGAACTTAATTTTATATGTACCTGAAACAATTAACAGCAGTAACATTGCTGATAATTGATGCAAAGAAAGCTATGGACGTAGTCAATGTTGTTACAAACATTGAAGGTATAGCATGTTTCATTGTTTTATGTACAAGAAAAGTTAATCCAGTATTCATATTCAAAGATTTTTCGTGTTTGTTACATTCCCATACTTTGCAAAAAATAAAGGCATCATCTGCGCCAATACCTTAAAAAAAGAATTATTTATTTAATATTATAAAATTTTATTTCTTAATAGTTATAATCTTACCTACTGCTACAATAATAGTTAGCAAATTCATAAATGGAAAAAAAGTAATCTTTAGGGCTAGTGTATAAATAGCATACGAAATAACTAAGCTAAAAATAATAACTAAAAATGTTGATATAGTTATTAAAAATGATCCAGTATAGGACCATATACAAATAGTTATAAAACCAAATCCAAATAGTATAAGAAAAGAATCTGATATCAATAATTGATCAAATAGTGTATTTTTTATTCCAAGTTGCATAGCTGCTACATATAATGATTTATAGTTTAAATGAGTAACGCTTATATCATTATAATATTGTAAATTTGCAGAACTTGCTGCTATAGGCAGTATAATCATTACTGAATGTAGTAGAGAATTATTAGCATTAACATTAAATTCTATATCTAAAAGATAGTGTAGTAGATAATAAACTGCATTGTATGTATAACAAAAGGCAGGTACCTTTCGTTGACACTTCAAATCTTCTGCACAATCAAATGTTAGTTCAAGATTCTGATAAAAATAAGAACAGGTTTGTAGAAGTGTTTTAACTTTTAGTAAATCTACTTCTGTTAGAGTTAAACAAGAAGTTTTATTTGATAAAAGAGTTATGTAATTGGCTACAGACCAACTACGACAACATTTTTTATTATATTCTCGTCGCCGCTGACAAAGTAATGAAAAATGTGGACTGGATTGTAAAACTGCATCAATATGACACTGAGCTAATATTCCTTCTAGTGACCATAAATTTTTTTCTTTATCTTTAGAACTAATAACAATTCTAGCATAAGCTGTATTTGGTATATTACAAAAGAATTCATCGGTATCATAAATTAAATATCTCTGTGTGACTTCGGATTCCTTGATGAAACTATTATTTTTAGTATCATTAATATTATTATTTTTCATATTTAATAATTCATCCAATATTTTTGTTTTATTTACTTTATAACATTTTTCAATGATAATTTTTGTTTTATTTTCTTTTTTAGAATTTTTAAACTTTTTTTTTGATTTATATTTCTTCGGTAATATAGGATTTATCACATTAAGTTCGGTTTCGTGCTTAAATAAAAAAAATTATTTTAAATTTATTATGTATAAAGTATAGTTAAAAATAAAACACTGAATTTAATTATTATTTTATAAATACATAAGTTATATCAAATATAAAATATATAATACCAAATGTTTAAATATAAATATACACGGGGGCACACATACACACATACCTCAACAGTAGCTAGTTCTTCAATTACTAATATTTTTATGCGTGTGAAAATTGAACTTTTATGATTCTTAATCTATTTTATAAAATGATTTGAAGTTTAATTTTCTATACTAATTATTTTTGTATCTATTGAATATTGTTTTACTGTTAAGTATATTTTTTTAATTGTATCAAAAATCTAATTAATTATGAATTATTAAAAATTATTAAGTAAGATAAACAGCTCAAATTTATATATTTTTCTTAATTTAATATATACCAATATATTAATACATATTTATTTAATATAATTAATATAAAGTGGAGATAACGAAAGTGGAAATCAATCAGTTACAATTATCAAAACAATTTTAATTACTGTTAATTGTTGAATAAATGGATTTTTAACTAGATATAAGAATCAATTAATTAATTGAAGAATGACTTGCCTCGCCAATTCTCCCATTATTTGCTTTTACTATTTTGTTTTGTTGAAATATCCTTTGCATTTAAATTGTTTATAATAATTGAGAACAATAACAGTACATAATTATTTTTATTTAATAATAAAAAATCACTTTGTTATAAAAGAAAACTATTTTCACTTTATGTTTAATGGAAGTGTCTAATCCAATTTCTTTCAACATCTAAAATGTAATTATATAAATATTTTTAATTTATGGTTTTGTTCCTGCACTTAAAAACGTGCATTAATGATATATTGAAATTAGAAGTAGCAAAACGAACATTACATAAACAAATAGCTAGCAAAACTAACATTACATAAAAAAATAGCTAATGAATTATGACATTAACTTATTTCACATTACCTTAGTAATTATAATTCATATATTAATTTTGAATGTTTAACATATCTGGCTTCTATTGATTTTTTCTTCATATTCAATTAATCACAATATATATAAGATGTGTATATATATAAAATCACAATACATATAAAATCCGTAAAATAAACCAACTGTCACGTCGGCGCCGTGTAGTATGATCATTAGTGTATATGAATATAAAAGTACGGTACAAAAGTAGAGATAAAAGAACGTGTAAACTCGAAAAACAAAACGGTTATTACTAGAAATATCAAGAAGCAAAGTACACGTGTAAGTACAATTGCCGCCACTTGGCCCGGGCTAGTCAAAAATTGACGACTTCACGACTTTCCCGCGCTGTGGACCCGACTGCGGTGTGACCGCGAGCGGGAAAAAAGCCCGCCTATCGGTACATAAAACAAAAGGGACAAAAAACTCAGTACACCAATAACAATTAGTGTTATGAATTACCGATCGCGGTACTAATGGGGAAAATCAAGTGAATTAATTTCGACGGGGTGGCGAAAAGTCGCGATGCGAACTGTGAGTGCAAAGTGAGCCACGTTAAATCACGTGTGGTTTTAGTTGTCTTTGAGTAAAGATCAAGCTTCAATTGAGTATCCTGACACAAGGCAGGATATAATCACACTCCTTACAGCTGAATGAATACCATTCAGCTCGAGCTTAGGTAATTGGTAACTGCGTAAGCCTGTCAGCAACATTCAAAGAGGGAAGCTACCCTCTTCCGCGCATCAGCGCCTAGTTCACGAACTACTGCATACCGCCTATAAGCGGCTAGGTCAGGGACCTTTTTGGGACTAATCGCGCAGTACGTAAGATAAAGAATGCAATTGAACCTTGCCTCGTAATAGAGGTTTGTTATATCCAACTCAGTGTAAATGGGGCTAACCCGCACGGTGGATTTTCGAATACCACTGAATCTCCGTCCAAGCGTTACGGCCATTATTAATTAACACTTGTGGGTCATTCGCAATTTTTACAATCACACACACACACACACACACCACAACGCACAATAATTATACCGTTGTACCATACCACTGTACAAAACAAGAGCATATATTACTAAATAATTAGTAAAAAGCACACACACCCATGTTTAACGATTTAATCAATCCTACCACCAACATTAGTCCTATTATATCCACACTCCTTAACATCAGGAAATGCGTACAGTAAAGCAGGTGAAATCCCTATCTGTAGGTCGTCGAAACAGGTAAAGCTGAGCCCATGAGAGCTAGGTAGAGTATACCTCGACAATATGAGATAAAATTAATGAATCAGAAACAGAATATTAGAAAATTGTAATATCGTTTTTTTTTTAAAGAATTTCAATTTTTTAAAATATTTTTGTATATTTTTCGATCCTTTTCCGTATACAAAAATGTAGCACATACATAATTATTTTTTATATTTCTCATTTTTAATTTTCATCATATATTTCCTTTATTTTTTTAGAGTACTTGTTATTGTGCTACTATATTATTTTTTTTTAGTTGTACGGATTAGATTGAAATATACATCTTTCGATTTTTAAAATCCATGTTGGTGCTGATTTTGACTTTTATTCCTTTATTTCTCTTTGAATAAATGTCAAAGCAGAAATAAAAAATGTATTGAGTGTGACTTAATCCAACATTCTTGTATTTTTAAGGTCTAGGAGAAAAATAATCTTTTGTTTGTGCACTAGTTAATTAATTATTTACTACACTACTTAATACACTTAAAACAACTAATTACACTAGTTAATTAATAATTAAACATTAATTATACAGTGAAAAATGAATTGCTCATATTTGGGTTTAAATAAATGGTCACAACAAAGTATTATTTTTTAAATTTATATCCACTATTTTATTAATTGATATAACGAATGCTTTCGACGTTCAAATCGTTTTGTAATACAAAAATCTTCTGTCAATCTGTACTGTTCGGTTGATATAATTACGCCTTCGCCAGATCACTTCTAACTGCTTTTAAATTATGTAATAAACTCTTTAATCCATCATAGGGTTGTCAATTTATAAATAATAGTTGTTTCCAAGCACATAAAAACTGGGTTTTGTACTCACTAACAATGAATATCATTGTAGCGAATATCATGTACAACACATCGATGAATCAAACGCTATTGTCAAATTCACTGAGCTAATACAAAAAATATTTTAATTTTTATCTCAGTTCTCTTGGTTGCCATACTACCTTCTCAGTTTCACGATTAAATCAGGTCTTGATTCAATATCTTATTGTTATATATACAGATGGCCCCTATAACTACTATTTCATTCTTTCTGCCCCGTGCTTCTGGATACATAGAAAGTTAGTAGACAGCATTTAAATTTTTGTTGTATATACTACAAATTTAAAGAGATATTCTTATATTCCATCTACCATATATTTAATATATACCATATATTTTACCATGTATACCATATATTTACCATATATTCAATCTACCTAATGAAATGTGTAATATATATGAAGTGTGTAAATTATACCGTTTTTATTCTCACCAACAAGAAATATAATTACAATGGTATATTCTTGAAAGTTTTACATGATTTATTGAAACCACTTAGATTATTTACATAAATAATCTTTAGACCACTCTACAGTAAAAGTAAGGGTGATCTCATTGTATACATATATCCTTCAGTTCTTTAACATTTATTATTCTAGATTCAATAATTTGATATATAACATTAACATTTTATTTGTAATGCGATTATCACTTTGCTTTTATGTGATTAAAATTTGATTTCATGGAAAACTCAGTTAAATAGGATAATTTAATTATGAATATAAAGGTATTTCTTTTTAAATGATTATAAAATTCATATGAAAATATAAGAATATATTAATAACTCCATGTATTTCATTTTTGAGTATATATATATGTATATATATAATATATGTATAGGTACATAATATATATAATAAAAAACATACAAATTTAAAAAATTTAACTTATAAAATTACATATATTATTTAATCTATAAAGAAAAACTTCAAGCATTCTGAATCATTCAGTGAATTTATTAAAGATACATAGAACATTTTAACCTGAGTACAACAGATAATAAAATCATACCAGCGGTCGATATCGACGAGATATTTAAGTAAAATTTTTACTAAGCTTTTACTAAGGTACAATTTTGGAAATAAAACTAATTAAACAGTAAGGTTATAAAATATGAATGGATCCTTACAGCAAATATATATTCACGGTTAGGAATACAGTTGGTTACAATTCTAGCATATTAATTTGAATACAACCCGGATTATTAACATGAATATAGCATCACTAAATATGTACTGCGCTACTGTACAATTGTTTTTTGGACAAAGGTTTAATTTTAAAGGCTCATTCATATGCTTTCTTTTTAGCTATATTTTTTAATTCAAGTTGTCAGCTATATTCCAATAGACATTCATGGGCAGATCACCTCCCGCTTCCACCGTATAGAAAAAGAAAAAATCCTATTACAATATATAAAAAATTGTGGGCCAAAGATTTGTAAAATTTAAAATACAATTTCTAACAGAAAGTGTGTTAAATACCATTTACATGTTTAAAAATAGTGATAAAAATTAAATTTAATTAATATGAAAATAATATGAAAATTTTCGCAACTTTTAACACTTCTTTATATCAAATACAATTCTCCTTTGCTTGCATTAATTACAATAGTAGTTCTATTATTATTGACAGAACCAGAAACCTAGAAGATTATCCCTATACTTCATGTTTCAAGTTTAAAAATAAATAAAAGTAAAAAATATAAATAATTATTCGAGATTCCGTTCACTAACGGAACTCTCTTCGATTGTATTTACGTTTAGAAATTTAGTCAGTGTTTATCGATCATGGCATTGCCCAGTCTGCAAACGTTAAATGCAATGTTTATAAGCAA
>JAPYYT010002081.1:0-20809 GCA_030522565.1 Ceratosolen corneri
TATATATATATATATTTACTCAATTATCTCTATATGAAATTATTTTATTTCCGAGTATTTTCAATTTTTATTTATTTATATAATTTTGACTATTTTTTGTAATATTTCATTTTAGCATCATCTTCATTGAAGAAAACAAAGGCTCCATTGATGGCAAAGGCTCTTCAGGCAATAAAAGGTCGATACAAGCGATAGTACCTAGAACTTCACTTATTTATAAAAATTAGTTGACAGAATTGATTCTGTTCTGTCCAACAATCGCGTATTTATACATATATTTTTTATTACGTTTCGTAGTAATTTCTTGCTAACAGAACAGCATTAATAGCGTCGATAAAATATAATATCATCGATTTTATTTCGACAATTTCACAATTTATTATACAAAAGAAACAAAATAGAAAGTTAAAATGTTATCAAACTTCATCAATGAAAATGTCCTTTAAACATTGCACTATATTTTGTGGAGATATAAATTGTAAAACTGTGTACCTTTACTATACGCAAATTAAAGTTTTTCTGCAGATTTTTTAATAAAAAGACAGTTTGAGAGGAGAGCGAGCGACAAAGAGAGAGAGAGAGAGAGAGAGAGAGAGAAAGAGAGAGAATATATAAAATATAAAAACGTAAATTTTTTTAAATAAAATACGTTGTGGTTTACAACAAGAAATATTGCTTCTGTATTTACTACTTTTTTTTAAATATTTTGTTAACAAATGTTACAGGTATTACGTATTTAAATTTGTTTTATAAGAATAAATGTACGTATGTAATTATGGATTGTATTTATAAAAAATGCCTTTAAAAATAAAAAATTAATCGATAATTATCGAAAAAATATTACATAAATCTATGAAAGCTTGAAAATAAAACATACGCAACTTCATTCTGTTCGAATTATACCATTTTTGCGAAGTATATTGAACGTATATTAACTACACTGAGTTAATCATATACTTTATGTGCAATTTATTGAACGTATATTAACTACATTGAGTTAATCATAAATTTTATGTGCACTTTATTGGAGTTAATATTTTTATTTTATAATTCTTATATTCGATTATACATAGTATAATCGCTAATGCGAAATCGGATTTCTACGCTACATAACACGATATTTTATGTACAGAATTTTTTGTATTTACATCCATTTTTATCATTAATACATTCAAATACAACTAAAAATTTAATAATTTATAATATTAAAAAGAAACTATTTAGAAAAAATACTTTTAAAATCAATATCACGAGATTTTTGTAATAGTCATTTTTAATATAAATTTTTAAAAAATTATTTGAATTTTAATAGACTTAATTAAAATCGTTTATATAATTTCATATGCTGTGATAATTTTACTTAGGTTTATTCGCAATACATTTTGTATCAAAGGTATTAAATATTATTTTTTTAAGAATTTAAAGAAATATGTTAAATTTATATTAAAAATTAAGTTTCAGATACTATAATAATTAGATTTCAAAGTATTTGATTTAATTAGAAATTTCAATCTATAATATATGAATTTTTAAATTTTTTGCATAAAAACAGTTTAAGTTGACAATAGCTAATCACTTTTAGATACATCCACATTTTAGAAATATCCACACATCAAATAAATATTTTTCAATTCATGTTCAGGAAAATTAGTTCCGCAATATTTATTTATAATAAAACATGTACTTAAAAATTGATCTGTTATAAAATATTTAACTATAAAGATTTATTTGTATATTTAATTTTTTTTGTATTTTGTCATATATTTATAGCATAAGTATTTGTCTTACTTTTATTCCTGTGTGATAAAATTCCAACTTATAATTTAAAAATAACATGACTTTAACATTAGATATTTTACGTTAGTTTTTGTTAAATAAAGTTTTAATTAGTTATTTTAATTTGTTTAATTACTTATAATTTATATTAAACCCATCTAATTTTAATTTAAATAGTTATACTATTTAAAAATATGAACTTATTAATAAACGAACTAATTATTTGTTCTTCTGAAGCAGGTAATTGCATTTATATTTTTAAAAATTTTAAGTACTAAATTATCTAATTTTGTCTATCTATAGAAAACCTATTTTAAATTAATCAATATCAGTTAGGAACTAAAAACTTTAGAAACTTGTTTGAATAGAATTTGTATTGAATACTATGGCTGTGCATGTTATGAGAATATTGATATTACTATTTTCTGTTTGCATAAAATGCATATAAGATGATATTTATTTCGGTAAAAAAAATATTACTAATAAGACTTAATTTTTTACAAGAATAAAATCTCCATTTAAATATAACCTAATTAACCACATTCTACTTATTTTACATCAAAATATGTACACATCAATAAATGTTATAAATAAGTTTAATAAGTTTTTCTCAATAATTTTGAAATTAATATTTGTAGATTAAACATTTTAAATTTTAACATACTAAATTTCATTTTAATAAACTAAAATTATATATATTTCAAGAAGTTTATTGGAGTTATTAGATAAAATTACTAACTTATAATTAAAATATTTTTTCAGAATTGAAGACATGAAATATGTTTTATGAAATTATAGATTTTAGCAAAAATTAATAATCAACCTTAAAATTGAATAACTTTACAGCTTGTTTGTACATGTACTAATACTTACAAAATATAATTTATAAAATTGTAACATTACTTAGTTATATTATTAAATTTTATAAACTTTTTTTTTAAAATTTAAATATAGAAAAATTAATTTTTGTCGCTTTATATTTTGGAAATGTTAACTATTTATGAAATCTTATAAAGTTCTATAAACTAAATAATTTCTGTGTTTATAAATAGCACTAATATCCTAATATATACAAAATTATACGTCGAAGTAATCGTAAGATATAGATACAAATTATAAATTTCAGGTAGCTAGAAAAATAAATTGTTTGTGTTTAAATTTTTCTTAAAATAATTTATCAATTTATTACTAAAAAGTTGCTTAAAATATAAAACGACTTTGATCTACATGCAAATGAAACTGAAAAATCGCATGCCCACAGATATTATTTTTTGTCATACATATTAACTTAAATTATACAAAAATTTTCTTCATTGCTTATGTTAGTAATAGGAAGAAACACTTCAAAATTTCATAATATTCTTCCTTAATTTAGTTCATTTTTCTTTTTTCATCACATGTACACTGAAGTCGTAGATTCTTATTTACATTTTCATTTAATAGTAAATAGTTTATGAAGAGAATACTAATTGAGTTTTTGTCACAGCCACAATGGTACCATAGTTTCAACAGAATTACGGAACCTCCACTGAGCTATCGATCGAAGAAAGGTCAACATGGTTTTTCAATTCTTTATTTGAATTTAATTATATTTGGTTTAAAGAACTATTATTGCTAATATTTACGCACGAAGTTACGTCGTACCGATACAAACAAATGAATTATTCTTGCCATAATAACGTAGCGAGAGTATGCTTGAGCAATTTGTTGCATATGCTTGAGGATTGACAGTAGATGTGGGATTCGATGAACCACTGAAATAAATATTAATGATATTTCAAATTACATAAAACAATTTAATTCGACTTAAAAATGCAAAGTGCATATGAATTCGAGTTAATTTGAATTGAAGCTGCCTTTTATATATATTATACACCTTAAAATTTTTATAAATATATCAATTGCAAAAATATTTTTAAACTCGATTATTTGTTTGCTAATTATTAATTATTATTAATGGATTGATCGTAAAGTAATATAATATAAAAGTTTTATTTTTAATCTCTTGAAAACATGAGTATTATATGGAAAAAGTAAGTATGAAAATGAAAAAAGTTATCTAATAATTGGATATATTAATTTAGAAAATTAATTTTTCTTATAAATTTAAACTTGTTTCATGTTACTTCATTAAAGACAACAATTTTTCAACTTAATTTCATTTAATTTATAGTTTATTTAACTTTTATAATATTAATACATATTTCTATAATATATGTATTCTAATTGTTTAAGTGAAATAACAATTTTCATATTTGTACTAAAATTAAAACTATTTTTTCTACTAAATTTAAATACACATAAGGGTTCTCAAGTACCTCATAAATCATATTCACTTTATTTTAAATATTATAATCGGGTTTAATTATTATTACGTTACTGTAAAAAATGCAGATCAATTATTCGAGTACATTCCAATTAAAATGTTAAATTTTAGTGACTCTGTTATCTATGTATGCAGTAATTTGTAAGAAAAGTTAATATGTGCGAATGAAATCTTAAAAAGAAAATAATTTTTGCTTCGTCGTAATACTGAAATCAAAATTCAAAACAACTCACGTATTTCCAGTCTTGATATACTCCTGAGTTGACCATAAGTGTACTACACCATCCAAACTAGAACTAGCTATAAACTCACCGTCGGAGCTCCAATCCAAATTCATCACCGAGTCCTGGTGACCTTTTAATTCCGTAAGCATTGCGTTTGTTGTTAAATCCCAAATCGATATACATTTATCATCACCTTAAAAATAAAAAGACATTTCAGCTATATTTGATAAATATTGTCAATTTATTATTTATCGGATTCGTATTTGTTCAGAATTAACAATTATTGAGCTTGAATATCTTAATACATTGACGAGACATTATTATTGGATTTTATACAAATGACAATAGATATTTTGGTTTATTTGTAAACATATGCTCCATATAAATACAAATTTTCAAGTACATGTTCTAATACAATTAAGTCAAAACTTACCAGCAGAAGCCAGGTACTTTCCATCGGGACTGAAGGCGAGGCTAAAAATTGTTGACTGAGCACCCACATACACCCTTTTCAAATTGCCATCATCTTTATCCCAAAGTCTAACAGTTTTATCAGAAGAACCAGTTGCCAAGTATCGAGTATTTGGATGAAACCTTACGCACTAAAATGATAAATCTAATTTTTAGAACCTTAACTATTTATTATTAGCGATAAATTAAGAAGAGTTATTGTTATTTTACATTCACATCCATGAAATGACCAGCATATATCCTAAGTGGAAAAGTTCTATCTAACGACCATAGTTTGGCTGTCCTATCGTGCGAACCAGTAGCTATGTACAAATTAAATACACTAGTATCCATGCACCATATAGGATAATTGTGACCACTGAAATAAAAAAATTAAGAATGCTTATTAAGCGTATTCTCGTTATTTAAATGTGAAGACAATCTAATGAAATAAAATTCAGAATTGCATTGATAAATATATTTTTAAAAATAAGGGCAAATAATATTGAATGCTTTCATTTCATTTTCTGTGTTAATATTTAAATTTATTAACTTCAAGTTTTAACAAATATTATGTTATATAATTTTGATGAAAAATTATCTTCAACTATCGGCAAAGAATAATAATCCCATTTCGGAATTTTTAACATTTAATTAATCTCAACTTGGAAGCAAACAAATTTTATTACTCAGTTTTAATGAAGTCAATTCGTTCATTGCAAATACAGAGATTCAAAAGTAAAATGTAAAATAAATAAACAATACTTTTAAAATATATAATTTACCTATAAACAGCTGCACACGTATAGTCATTAAGTCTCCAAGCTCTCATGTCTCTGTCGCTAGATACTGAAAGAAGAACTTCAGGCTCAGCAATAAATCTCATGTCATGGATAACATCTGAGTGACCTCTGAGTACAACTGCACCAGCTTCATCTCTGAAATTTCGTGTGGTATAAATTTAGTGTTCCTTTAATTGATTTATAAGTTAAAAATATTATAATAAAGTCTTTATTCTTTATATCAATTTAATCATTTACTTGCTAATTAATACTGTCTTGAATTAATAAATGAATAGTATAATTTTGTAATACATTCTTGTACGATCAATAATCTTGTTAGATTATTATACAGCAATCTATAAGAATAACCATGGGATTTATGATTTTCTATTTTTGTAATAAATTTTTTTTCTATTCATTAGAAATAAGACTATTTATTATAATTTATTAAAATAATAAAGAAATTTTTACACCTAAATTATAAATGTGTACCCGACAGCTTATGTCTTGAATGAAATTATTAAATAAAGATAAAAATTTATATATTGAAATAATTTTAATTGTACAATCATCATACAATTACAATTAAAACCAAGTACGATTGAAAGCAATAATTACACTAATTGAATATGAAAGGATCATTTTTAAAATATTACACAATTTATTCAAATAATTGACATATATAAATTATAAACCCCATAATAGAAAAAATTAATTTAAATAGTATTGTCGCGACTCTTTTAAAATATAAGCTGCAATTTCTGGTAGAATATACATTTTAGTAATATTACTATTTAATCGGTCTTATTTAATACACATTATATGAATATGATTATAAAAGAATTTACTTAATAACTTACATTTCATCATCGTCTAAAGCTTCAACTGTAGACGAATGATTGCAAGCCAGTTTAATACTTGGATTTCTAAACCTTGGCCTTGTAAGGACTGTTTCACCAATTCCCCAAAGTCTAATTTCTGCCGTACTGAAGCCTGCAGCTAATTTGTCCATACTCGGAGTAATAATACCGCAACTAGCACTTCAAAATAATGTAAAGTTTCTTTAAGATAAAAATATCTAAATTATTTTGTAAACTTGGTTATATGTTTAAACAATTTCAACAATTTCTTCACTTTGCCTATTAAATTAAGTATTAGAATACTGTAAAAAAAGTGTAAAACAACACTTAGTTTAGTTGCTTATTATGTAATAAGTAAATTTTATCTATAATTGTTTTTAGCATTCTATCATTTTTCAAATGTATAACGTTATAAAATTATGAATTTAACGAAAAATTAATGAAATCTTGTTTTAAAAAATGATGCTTTTAAACGCAATGTCGACAAACAATCAACGAACCAATGGAAAATTCGGAAATTCTTGAATAAAATTTGATAGGCATTATATATAAAAAAAAATCTATTAAGTTTAATTACTTTTCAATGGCATTATTAACCGCAAATATCCGAAGCGGTTGGTGAGCACTATTTCGCATCAATCTGATGGCCTCCTGCAGCTCGCGCATCTCGCGGTCAACGCCAGTACCACAGGGTTGCTCGACGTGTCCGTTTATCGTTACGTCACCTTTTTTTTCGTTTTCCTCTTTATTTTCATCAACCACTGAGTAAAGGTCTGATAGATTTTTAATTACCGTTACATGAGTATTAATCACCTAGGAATTAAGATAAATAATTATTTACAAATTTATTGCTTTAAGTATATCATTTGTGTCAAAAACGATTTCGAGTAGAATACTGGACATCAATTACATTGCAGTTATTGTTATCAGATGTCTTTTCATTAATAGTACTTTTATTAATTTTTATTAGAAATGAACGATTGTTGGTATTTCACTTGGAATAACAAATTACTTTTAAAAAGTATGGAATAAAATGTATCTGAATTGTACCTTGATTATAGTGAAAATAAATTTTCTTTATATTTATTATCAGTAAATTTAGACAAAATTTTATATTAAATGCGATTCTTATCAATTGACACTTATTAGGTGATATTTAGGAGATATCTTCTGATAAATCAGAAAATAAAATATCCTTAATTATTATTCACACGCATATATATATATATATATAATTTATAAATAAATACACCTAACATGTTTTCTGTGTTTCAAGTTTTACAATGCAGTATATGTATTTACTACTTTTCATTAATTTTTCTAGTACTGGGGATTTTAGTCAATTTAAATAATTTATGTACGATATAAACTCGAATCGTACAGTAAATTATAATTAGTTCGACAAGATTGTTTAAAATCTTACCTGCATTAAAATAACATGGCCATGTTTGGTCAAGAACTTCTGTAAGATAATATGCGCTTCATCGGATAAATCAACTTTATATTTTCTAGTTCTAAAGGCATTAACGAATGGTCGCAATTCAATATCTTGTATAGAGAAGACACTGGATAGCTCTTCCAAGAAATCCCTCTCTGTTTCAGAATTAAAGTCTGCCTGATGACTCTTCATAAACTGCACGGCTGCTTGCCGATTGCCAGCATGAAGCATTTCAAGATATAGGTGACAGAAAACTGGATATAAAATACTTCTTAATTCCATTTTAAGTTTATCACTTGATAGTCCATTTATACAATGCTTTAGCCTGAAAAATTTATAAATGTTTTCTTGTAAAAATAATTTCTTAAATTAAAAACAAAAGTTATAATTTAAAGATACAACTCACTTTTGATAAGCTTGATCCGCTGCAGTTACATCATTAGAAATTGCACTGAAAACTATGGAATTGTCTCTGGAAGTACTACACTCTGCTGTAACGCTCAACGTCATCTCCTCACTGCTGCGACAGCAAGTCTTTTCAGGTTTTTTAAATATGTCTATGTCCTGAAAATAAAAAAAATGTCTATATTATAATAAAACTGTATTATGTAATTTTTATTTTTATTTTATTCTTATGAATGGTTAATAAATCAAAGCTATTTCAACAAAATGCCAAGTATTTTCAATTTAACTTAAGGATAATGAGGACATATACAGCACATAATGGATACGTGCAAAAAATAATATTATTATTACTTCTAGTTTTCCATTCTGACCCTAGATTCTGGCTTCCAACATCCATTCAAACCATCATCCAGAATTATAAGAACTTACAAAACCTAGACTCCAATCATAACAACAAATTTAACATTCAGATAACCTACATATATTTTTATCACACTTAATTAGAAATAATGGATTTTAAGAGCCACTCTGCGTGCACAATATTTCATAAAGAGCCCTTCGTGAAAATTCCCTGAAAAAAGAAAACAAAAAATATCTTTCTAGCCAACTAACCAGTTTAAAATCCATTCCCGGTAAAAATATACGTTAGTGGGAACACGCGAAATCTGCCGTAGCATCTACCTCGATAAGTTAAAATCCAAAAACTATGGTGAAATTGTCTAAAGAAGTTATTCGATGAATGAACGAGTTCAAAAATGTCCATCGAGCGAAAAATTGCTTAAGGAATCAATATCGCGCCGCCTTAGATCCATTACAAGGCGTAAACAACATTGGAGGTTATGTTGTATGAGGCTGCCGCTGTCGTTGCGGCGCATTGCTTGAGATTGCGATTTAACGATGAGCCTAACCTGGTAGCGTCGACGCTTCAGATAAGATTCAACGGTCGCGTTGATGACGTCGAGCTTTGTGCGTTTCATCTTCATCTGGTCAGAACGTTTTGGTGAGCTCGTGGACGTATTTTGTCGACAGGGCAGAACCATGAAGACCGAGCACGTTGGACGCCATCGGGAAAAGGCAGTGACAATGTATAAACACGCATGAGCGTCTGTCTGTAAGTGTTGCTGTTACTTCTCTGACGACTCTTCCGATACTTAAAACCCTATTCAACTGAACTAACGGGCAATCAGCGATTCTGGTATAAACAAATGACTATATTTCGGAGCAGTCCGTCGAAACCTCGACTCTCAAGCAGTACTCGAAGCTTTGAAGTCTTAGAAGTAGTGCTTTGGAGTTTGGATACTTGACATGGACAATCAGGGCGGCTTTACGGGGGACTAGCATTGGGCATGCGCAGCTCAACATATTTATTTCGACGGGCGTAAATTGTAGCTTTATGGAAATGAGGTGTTCTAGATCATAAAGCTGTAGCGCGGCAAACTTTAATCTTAATCCAACACAGTCTTTTATAGGCTAAAAAGTCCTTGTCAATGATTAATCACATTTACTGTAAGTTATACTTAACCCACAGCTTCGTCCACGATAATGTAGTAGCGCTTTATCTTTTTTTTCTTTTATCTTTCGTAGATGTAAAATGACCGTGCAGTTTTATGAAGCTACTTTTGCTTAATTTGTATGCTCATTGCAATTTCTTCATTCGGATTTCGATAATAAAACTTATGAAATAGAATTGGAATTTATAAAGTAGCACTTACTCACCTATACTCACCTTACTAATAATAGAAAATATATGTTGTTAATTATTTACTTAAAACTATTATTTAAAATTAGCATAATCACTTTTATGAATTTTTTATACGATTCATATACAGAGTTCCGTACATGTCGCTTAATGTAATTGATTTTTTCAACAATTTCTTTACGCAATTATTTATTTTCTTGATTTTTATTACTATCCACCCAATGCAAGACTTCGAGACAACTTCAATTGCACTTAATTACATTTAATATGAATACAAACTTCATTAATTAATTAAATTAAGATTTTAATACTTTTAATCCTATTAAAATATATTTATAGATATAGAAAAAGAGGAGATAAATAAAATAAGAGGAGATGAATGTATAATCGATACAACATTGACATTCTGTCAGAGAAAATAATGTATAACATGAAAATAACATATGCAATAATATCAAATTTATAACAAGTAATTTCGAACCTCCTTTTTTATGACACAAATAGCAGAAAATACATTGTATTTCATTCTTAAATCTTTTGAAATCAGCATATAATTTTTAATTGATTTAAAACAAAAAGATCTTTTACAATGATAATGTAATCTGAATAAAAGTATAATAATATATTTTCATTGAAATTTATAAATCTAGTTATTGAAAAGATTAATCAAGAAATATTAATTAAGAAATAAATATTACAATAAATATTATGAATTTTATTATGAATATTGTAATTTTGTTTATAAGCCAATATTATAATGAAAATATAAAATATTTAAAATATTCTTAAATATTTTATACACACGTAAAATAAGGATACAAATTATTTGTAAAAATATATGTTCGTTATAAAGTAATTTATAAAGAGAATATAATTTATGCACGAAGGAAACAATTTTTTTGACCCTTACTTATTTATAAATGGCGGTATAGCAAAAACCAATCAATGAAAAGTTATACTACGCAAAATCGAAAGATACATGAGAAAATAAAATTAATAAAAAACTAGATGATTTAATATTTACACGCAATTTTCACTCCTTACGTTTTCTAATTATTCATCATTATCTTCCATATCTTCCATACTCGTAAATCATTAATTACTTATTCATTTATGAAATCTGCAGAAAAAATTTTAAAAAATTAAACACTTAACTTACGTACTTTATGTTAAGCGTTATATTTACAGACTGATTAATGATCGGATTAGTTTTTTGTAAAAGAGGCATAGGTCTATTTTATTACTATTGTAAATTGATCAGAAAATCAAATTTCATAAAGATGCCGCTACAATATTGCCAGTACAGCTCAAATTGCAGCCAATGCATATAATTATTTGCACAGACGCACGTAGCGTACGAGAGGGCAATGAGAGCTCTACTTTTTCTTGGATGAGCGAATTTTTAGTTTCCTCTCATAATGCAATTTGCTCTTCCCTGGGCGGACATTTTCATTTTCGAGAGCGGGCCGCGCTCTTGTATAATTCGGAGATTCGTGTTTGTCTTACTTAGTAACTTAAATACTGTAGACTATTTACTCGACAAAAGAGAGAAAGAAGAACCTTTTGTCTTTTTCTCTGCATTTCAGCGGTCTGGTTTATATTTTCCTTTGCAGTACTGTCAGTACGCGCGTAGATACTGACAAAAAGAAAAGAAATATAAGAAGTGTCCAAGATTTTGCTCCATTGCATAAATACAGGTTAAAGAAGGTGCCGAGGTAAATGTGCAATTTTTTAAGTATCATTCGTTATTTTGCAGATGCAATGAAATCTTTTTAGTTCGAAGAATGAAATCGCAAAGGTCAGATAGTAAAGTTTTATTTAATGAATAGTTAAAAGGGTGTGATTTACAAAATTACTTATTTTCTAAATATTATTTTTAATTTTTTATGTTCTGAACTTTGAATTTTTTTTTAGTTTTTTTTTTTTTTTTTTTTGTTTTTGTAATGGTAGAATTTGTTGTTGTTATTGTTGTTGATGTTTGTTATTGTTGAGGTTATTGCAAATTTTTATGCCGTGAATCTAATAATTTTATTCATTAAATTCAGTTGAGATGAAATGAAAATTCAAGTCAAGACATATATTACTTTTTTATAGTTTTCATTCTAATGGAAGGTAATAAATTTACTAATTTTATTTGTTCTGAATTTCTTTCAGTTAAAAGTATGGTTTCAATTTTATATAATGTATTATTTTATTTATATAAATATAAATAACAATATAATTATATATATATATATATAAATGATATAATTTTACATGTAATATATGAAAGTTAAAAACTATAAAACTTTGTACTCAAATTTGAAAGGACAATTCAGGCTTAAGCTTAAATATTTATTTATTAATGAATCATTCTTTTTTTGTTTTTTCTTTTCACTTGATGAGTCGCTTAATTATATTACTCATATAATTTAATGTATAAAGATTTCTTCATTAATTTATATAAATCGCTTATTTCAATTTTAATGACTAATTTTTATTATTATTTTTTAGAAATACTTAAAATGGTTTATATTCTTAATAGAGAGTTTGTCCATTTAAAGAAGGGAAAGAAAAGAACTGATTAAATTATTTTTCAAAGTTTTAGGAATATTAATTCAGATAGTCAACTTTAGTTTCGTAATTCTTATCCTGTTTATCATACTTTTTAGAGGCTTTTATCACCTATACTGTTAGAATACTGAAGCTAAATGATGTTAACCACTATATACTCTTACATCATAAATTTATTTTTATTAAATCTTTTATTGAGTATATTTAATTTGAAATGACATTTGTAACAATTTACAATTTAATTATAATTTTTTAAACTTAGCACATCTAATATTCAAAATATATTGCATAGTAGTAATAAATTGCTGTTCATCTATTCAGATTTCTATTTGTTTTAAATCCATTTTGATAAACATTTTTTAATCCATATTTATTACTTTCTATTAATCTTATGTATTATAAATTATAAATAACATGATTTAATAGATAAATGTATTCTACGCTAACAAGTTGTATACAATATTTGTTAAATTATCCTATTAATAATATTCTTAATTCTGATTTGAAATTTATTATTAATATAATAAAAGATTTAAATATATTACTTAAAACATAAAAGTTACAGGTAATATAGAAACTTTTAGATGTATAATAAAATGTACATTTTTTAAATTGTAAAATACATTTTTACATTATTTAAATTATAGCGTAATATACTATATGTATTATAAAGAAAATACTTTATAATAATTTAGTAATTTAATTGGTTTTGTGTGCGTGCGTGTGTGTGAGCGTACGCCGGCGGGTGTGCAGTTTCAAGCAGATAGTGCTTTACAATCAATTTTTCTCTTAACTTTGAGTTTATGTTTAGAATTATAAAAATAAAAATTTATAAATGAAAAATCCTTTTATATTATCATTTATGCATAGTATTTAGATTTAAATGATTATTTTTAATTGTCTAGTATCTAGTACTACTGAGAAATACGTAATACTTTCATTTAGGAAATAGAAAACTTTAGTCTTTTATTTACTAATACATGAAGTAGGAATTGAAAAAAAAAACAACTTTTTACAGAAATAAAAATGTTTCACATAAGAGGGCTTACACGAACTACAGCTACATTAAAACTCAGTCAAGAACTAATACCATCAGCCAGTATATTACGCCTGCAAAACAACCGAAATTATGCCGATCATAAGATTCCTGATAGACTTAAAGATATTCCTACAGCTCCTAACCCAAAATTTTTTGATATGATAGAGTATTTCTTCCATCGAGCATGTCAAATTGTAGAGGACAAACTAGTTGAAGATGTAGGAAAGCGATCAAGATTAAGTCTTGAGGAACGCAAAAAAAAAGTTAAAGGTATTCTTATGCTTATGCAGCCTTGTGATCATATTCTCGAGACGACTTTTCCTCTAAGACGTGATTCTGGAGACTATGAGATGATCACTGGTTATAGGGCCCAGCATTCGGCACATCGAACACCATGTAAAGGAGGTAAAAAAACATTTCAATTTTTCTGTTAATTTTGATTAACTGATTATATTTGAAGAACTTTATCAATACACTAAAATTTATAAATTAAAAAAATAATTGTTATTCAATGAATTTTAGTAATCATAATTTAGAAATTCCGCAGCTAATATCCATTTCTATTTAAAAAAAAACAATATTTTTATTATAATTTGAAAATGATTCACGAATTATTCTACATTAATAACAACAACAGTAATATTAATCTTTAAATATCTAATAATATTAAGAATAATTTTTAATATATTCAAATGATACTTTCTCTTACTTTGTAATGATTTAACAATTTAATATAAGTTAAACAAATGTTTTTCAGTTTCAATTGATATCAATATTTTTGATTAATTATAAGAATTTGCAGATTGCTTTTCATATAAAATACGATCTAGTGTTATATTGTAATTTTTGTCATTAGGTAATTCTACCAATTTAAAAAAATAGATAATAATTTATCACATTACAAATAACTTCTTTTAATGTTCTTATTATTGTATTGTCACTGTTGTTGAATATTCGGTACACAGATTTTATTACTTTCAAAATTCTGTAATAAATTTATTATGGATAACAATAATTCATATATATAAATATTCAAATATTGAACTATATACTAAAACAATTTTGTAAACGCATACACTGAAGTATTAAACTAATCCATAATATTAAATATAATGTATATTCTTTTTATTTTTCATCATAAATTAATAAAACACAAATTGTAAAATATTTAATTAAAAAATTTTTAATTGCATCGAACTATATAATGCCAATGTAGATTAAAGATAATGATTTAAGAAATATAATTTGAAGCCAAAATGATAGCGTTGTATAGTTTAAAATAATAGAATTGAAAACTGAAATGATGATAATTAAAAGATGACATTATTAAATCATTCTAAAGTATTAGTTTATGAAAGTCATCAACACATTAGTAATTATTTTATGGTTTTGTATGTTTAAAAATGTATTAGGAACGAAGTAATTGTTTTAATGAAAAATTAAAATTTTTGTTCATTTATAATTTCATATTTTATTAAATAAAATTTTTTAAAATAATTACAAATCTGAATAAATTTAAATGCATCTATACTTAATACTTATAATTAGTATAGTGAATTTATATAATGAAAATTTTTAATTGTTATTTTTGTACAATACAGTCTTAAGAGATGTAGCTATATTAGTTTATTAAAAAATGATTCATTAATAAACAATATATCTTTTTTTAATTATATAAACTTTTTTCGATATTTTATTGTGAACTAAAATTAACATAAATAAATTAAAATTTATGCGAAATATACATGTAGTAAATGTTTTAGCAAATGAATGACATACTACTTTAATTTTATTTTCAATGACATTGAATTATTCCTACATATTTTTCCATAATTACTATGTTTTTCCACTTTATAAACTGTAACTATTAATAAATTTGATCTTGAATATTTTAATTATTTTTTACAAGACAGTGAAGATGCGTATCTACAGTTTGTATAATATTTATTAATAATCATAATTAAAGATAATATAGTTTGAGTAAATATACATGGGTATGTCGCATAAAGTGTGACAGGTGTTTTGTAACATATTAAATCTTATAACAATATTTTGTAACATATTAAATTTTATAACAATATAAAATCATGATGTCGAATGACAAAAGAGCATTTTTCCAAAAAGAATACGAGAAAAATAAAAAAATTATAAGATGTATTAACACATAAATATAACACCAAATTCAATGCATTAAATAGTGGTAAATGTAGTTAATAGCGGTATAAGAGTATAAATTATAAGCAATTAAATTTACTAAGACGATTTTGTTAACCAATTAATATTATTAGTCACATTGCAATAGCTGTATTAGAGACCATTATAATCAAATAAGTTACGATGTTAAGCAAATTATTATCATAATACTTTTATAATTTAAATATAACTAGTAAAAAATGGCTATCCAATCCAAATGTAAGGAATGTAAAATAAATTCATTTAACGAACCCTTACGATTAGGAAATTTTAATCCTGCCTAATGCACTCATATTCTAAAGTACTCGGAAATTCAAAAGTAGAAGCAATTATTTTATAATTAGTGTTATAAAGTCACGGATGTATTAGCTAATTATAATCTTTACGATTCCAAATAAAATATGTCCATATTAATCAAGTTAAACATAATATACTAATATTATGATAGATTAATATTACATTTAATATATTTATTGTAATTCATAATTATAATATAGTAGATTATTGAAAATCATACTGCTGAGTGATTAACATAATAATGTGAACCAAAACTATATTTAAATAATGATTGATAACATTTTTAATTTTAATAATTTTTATACTGTTTTAAATTGATTATTTTATACCATTTTTAAAGGTGGTATTATATCAAAATAATATACCGTAGCATTTTAAAATAAATGTATTTCTATTTATAAGTAGATACATCTTACAGATGCTTATATTAAATAATCATTTATGCGACGAAAAAATTCTAATGAATCTTTTAATTTTTAAATTCATAGAAAATTTAACCATATTGTATTACGAAAAATGTATAATTCTTTGAATTTAAATAAAGAATTGAGAAAGTCGGTCAAAGTAAACGCATAGCTTTGTCAATAAAAGAAAGACCCTCCTCTCCTCCTCGCGACCTTAAAATGTTAACGTATCAATTTATAAAAAGCATCATAACCGAGGGTAACACTCTTTTTCATTATTTAATTTTAATTAATATTTAGCTCATGATACTAATTAATGTGTAAATTCCATATCGATTAACAGTTATTATATGTTAAAATTATTTTAAATATGTAATTATGGAACATGTCGCACAATTCATTAATGCATAAAATCAAAAAAATCAATGTCTATAGAGAACCTTATTTCTTTGATAGCACATACACTATTTTTAGATCATAATAAATAATCTGACGTAAGTCTGAGACATGACCGAAAATACAGGTTATAACAAACAGTCTTTATTACTGAATAAGCCATTGCTGATTAATTAACGTGCAGTTTATATATAATTTATTATTATAATTTAGTAAATCTTACTGAAAATCTTAAAACAAACGTTTAATAATAGTACTTTATAAAGTACAAGTAATAAAACAAATTTATTACTTTACATAAAATTATGATTTAGAATATTTTATAACTACGTTGAGCACATACAAATTTGTAATAAAGCAAAATGATCTTTCATTTTAAAGGCATAATATAATGCATAATATATTATACTCGGAAAAATTACAATAGAATCGTCGACCAGCTTTCAAACACTGGGGTTATTTGTACATTTTATTAGTTATATATATATATATATATATGTATAGTTTCATTAAAAAAATTAATATCTATAAAACAGTATATCGTATAAATCATTGAATACATCTCTAAGTATTCTTGATTACTTCAAGTATTCTTGATACGCCGGCATAATTGGCGATATAAGATAAAAATATATATATATATATATATATTTTTTTTTTATTCGTTAAAATAATCAGTATTTATAAAACAGTATATCATATAAACCATTTAATACAATTCTAAATATTCTTAATTACACCGGCATAGTTTGAGATATAAGGTAAAAATTTATTAACAAATATGAATTTGTGACTCACGAAAATACAATTATAAAAATAATAAAGAATATAAAACATTTCCTTTATTGTTCTACATAATAAGATATTTTTTGCATTTACTAATGCTGAAGTAATAGTATATTCTAAATCATAGCTACAATTTTTTATTTAGAATTAACTTGATGATAATTTAAATGAATTATATTATTTGATAATAATTTGTTCATTTTTAAGCTTAAGATATACAATCAAATAAAAAAAAAATTAAATCCTTAAAAATTTCAAGTAGTTGATATAAATGAACTTGATGAACAATATTTAAAAAATGAAAAAAAAGATTTTTACAAGTCGTTATAAACCGATAGTATTAAAAAAATCATTTAAATATATTTAAATTTTATTCATCGTTAATTGTTCCTTAAAGTATAAAATTAATATAAAATAAAGAATTTATTTCACGTAATTTAATAAGTAGCAATGTATTTTTGCTACTGATTCATCTCTCAATGCTATTTATTAATATATAATATATTAATTACATGCATTCCTCGAAATCAATATTTAAATTTGATAAACTATTGATAATTTAATTTATAAATATAAAAATTAGTCGTTCAACAAGTATTGGTAAACTTAGTTTTAATTAATATCAATTTGACATATTCCCAGTTATATGGTCTTGTATAAATGAAAAATTCATTACAAAAAAAGTTGTCGCTCTAAATTGTCACAAATTAGTGTAAATTCTGAAATATAATGAAGCCCTATTTAGCGAAGTATTTTTGAAGTGTAGCGATGGCACTTCTCCTAATAAATAAAAATATTTTGCATATTATTGGGAGTAACGGGCATAGCTTATAATTAATCAAATACCCAACAGCCATTTATGTGATGAGAAGCGTTCTTTATTATAATTACTGAGCGCCAACAAACGCTATTTCTCAGTTTAATTTTCGACATTGTAGGTATCCGTTTTTCGATGGACGTTTGTCGGGATGAAGTTAAAGCTCTCGCCGCCCTCATGACTTTCAAGTGTGCGTGTGTCGATGTGCCATTCGGTGGAGCTAAAGCGGGTATTAAGATCAATCCGAAAGAATACTCGGACAACGAGCTCGAGAAGATTACTCGCAGATTTACTCTTGAGCTTGCCAAAAAAGGATTTATTGGTAAGTTTATGGCATTGTTAAATATGATGTAAACGTATGCCTAGAGGGAGCTTTGAAAACGTTAGAATAAATTATTCTTTACTTAGCAAAAGTTTAGCGCGCCGTTAAAATATAAGATATAATTGGATAGACAGTGATTTAATTATGACATCTAATGTATTTGAATGCGTTAATATATATTTGAGGTTTATTGATGCACACTTCTCTTTTTTTTCCGTATTTTTTATTTTTATCATTAAATATTGAATTTTTTGTGTTTGAATTTTCATTTTTTTATTTTCCTTTTTATTTATACCGTTAATGATAGATTAAATAAAAAGTATTTATGTACTTTATGTACTGAATATTTTGAAAATATGATATCTTTAACGATATTATAGTAAGACGAAAGACAATGAATCTAAAGAATTGTATATTTAGTGGATTTAGTTTATTAAATTATTGAATTCAGTGTCATACAATGGCATTTGAATTGTTTTAATGTCAATACTGAATTCTTAGTTTACTGCAATTAAACGAGTAAATTATTCGCGAAATACTGTCATAAAAAGTAAATTACCCAGCAATAAAATATTGGTCTTGTATAATCAGCTATTTTCGTAATTTAGTATGTTCGATTTTTCTGTAAAATTGAATAAATTTGTTCAAATAAAATCCGAATAAATTTAACGACTAATTCCTAATCTGATAATACACCCACTAGCTTTTTATTGCAATTCTTATCATTTATCAAGACACTCTTTCCGACTTTTAGTAGTAAATGTTTGTTTGCAAAACTTAAAAAGCAATAAATCATTACTGATAATGTTTTTATTGACATAAACATTCGATTATTTGTATCATCTAATGAAACGAACTATGTAATTTTCAAAAATTATGACCTGTACTATCCATTTATTTTCCCGACACTATTTCACAATGCGTCACTTTTTTCTCCCTCTTCTTTACCATTTCAATAATTTCAATAAGAATCTACAATGATGACAATTTTACAACATCCTCTTTAATACTACGTTTATTAAAGTATTGCGTTCGCATTCACTAATCGCATAAATACGCACTTTCTAAACGTTAGCGCGATTTTTTGAAAATGTGCTCCACCAACCATTATTATCAGAAATCGAAGGTTCAAAAAATTAAAGTTTTAACTGCGTGCAAAGACGTGCAACAAGGTGGACTTTAATATAGAGTAGCGCGTAAAGTAATATTTAATGCCCGAGTTCCACGCCTTAAAGGAGTGTACCAATGATTGTAGGACCGGGAGTTGACGTACCTGCCCCTGACATGGGGACAGGTGAGCGGGAAATGTCGTGGATCGCCGATACGTACGCCAAAACGATTGGCCACCTAGACATCAATGCTCACGCCTGCGTAACCGGTAAGCCAATCAACCAGGGTGGCATACACGGGCGAGTTTCAGCGACGGGCCGTGGCGTCTTCCATGGTATCGAGAACTTCATCAACGAGGCCAATTACATGAGCATGATCGGTCTGTACTCCCTTCAGTTAGCTATTCTTTCACTTTTAATCGAACAATTTGAAATAATAGTGATTGCTTCGCTTTATTACTTTTTCCATTGCATTTATGAATTAGTATCAGTATGCTAAATGCCTGGGAGGGGGAGGGGGGGAAAGAAAGACTCCAAGACCATAGATCTGTAAATTGTACATACGAAACATTTCTGGTGTAAAATGCATAGGTACAACACCAGGCTGGGGTGGTAAAACCTTTATTCTGCAGGGCTTCGGTAATGTTGGACTCCATACAATGCGCTATTTACATCGCGCTGGGGCTACATGCATCGGCGTTATCGAACATGATGGCTCCATCATCAATCCCGAAGGCATTGATCCCAAGGTATGCTTTATTCTTTCTTTCATGTGCCTTTAAAGCGTTAATATTATAACAATGGTAAATGGTCTTACACGCATGAGAGTCCATATTCCATATTATTCGCACGCAAATATACTTACGTGTCGTTTAATAAAGGCATTCTAAGGATCCCAGGTGCTCTTACGATTATTCGCCTTACCACGTTTCA
>JAPYYT010002082.1:0-20800 GCA_030522565.1 Ceratosolen corneri
GACACATCTGGCAATCATAAACATTTTGAATACTTTGAAAACAATTTACAAACAAAGAGGTAGTACCGACGGTCGAGATTCTATCGGAATCCCGAACAGATATGTTCAATGTATTTTTTGTATTTACTTATATGCAATCCTTTATAAACTGGTGTAGTTTAATCAATATCTTAAAACGAATTAGAAAAATAAGAAATCTATGTACAATATTTGTAATGATTTGTAAAGATGCCTTCAAGGATTATCTGAATATGAATTGATGTATTTCAATTTTTAAAAATTCTAAGTCTTAAAATATATTATTTTATATACAATATATGATATTATATTGCAATAACTTATATATTAAAAACAATATGTCAACAAATACACGAAAACAATTTTCTGAACAAATTTTTGAAAAATGTAAAAATAGATATTATGTAATATAGTTTATTTTTACGATGCATAAATATTCAATTACAATTTTTTATGAGTAAAAATTATTCTATAATTTTAAACTAAATCTCCACTTTATAATAAATCAATTTCATGCTTTTCCCGATATAAATTTTATCCTGGCCTAATTATCAATAAATATCGTTACTGTAATTAGATAAGAACTTTTAACTATTTAACAATAATATCAGAAAAATTTAATGAATGTTTTTGATTATTATTCTACTTCATTTTATTGTAATTCAAATAAGTATTCTTGGAAGTCAAAATTAATAATTAACTTCTTTGCATATAAATTTCTATGGTGCACAAAGTACAAATTACAGCTTTATAAACATTAATTATAAAAATCAATTTATCTTAATTATTAAATTATTTAATTTGTTAATTGTAATATATTATAAAGCTGATTTATTAAAACTAATTTATAAAGCTGATCCATTGGTGTTTACTATATTAAATTAGTGATATTTTAAATATAGTTTCTGTACCATAAAATATTTTCATTTTATATCATCAAAAATTTAATTATTTTTATCATTTGAAAAATTGTCATTTAATTGTCATACGTAATGAAATATAATAATCAGAAATAATATAAAAAAGTTCGTTACTATCATTTGAAAAAAAAAAAATAATTTTAGTAATTAAAAAATAGTAATTTACATTTTCTGCGTTTGTAATTTTCAATTAAAATTGAAATTAGTCCATATTATAATGTTTAAGTAAGTAATCCATTCTAATTTAATATATTTCAATAAGAAAAATGAACTAAATAATTAATAAAATTAAAGAAACCTTTTTCTATACAAAAATAGTCAGTTTACCTGTTTTTTCTTTCATGATTGAATCTTTTAATGTATGATTTAATTTGATTTTAATCAATAATTTAATCTATATCAATGAAATATGATAGTAATATTCTTTAACAGAAATTTCTTTGGGTCTTTTACTTCATCGATTCTAAATTATTTTATGGCATATATACTTATCTATATATAGTTATAACATATATTATTACTCTGCAAATGAAAATGACATAATATTTAGCAATAAATTATATTTAAATATAATGCTAATAAATATAATGATAAAATATAAATAAATAATGTAATATAAATATAATGATAGTAGAATAAAGATTTACATTATTAAAATGAAGTTTGTTTCATAATTAATATTTTATTTGATTTCTTTTATATTTTATTTATTTTTCATATTAACTGTTCGTAATCTATATTTACAGGTATTATCATAAATTTTATAAGCTATTTTAATATTTAAGAATAATTTCTTTGCTATTTTTATGAAATTTAAAATTTAAATTTTACATATTTTCAAATTAAAACACGTAAATGTAATAAATTATTTAATTAAATTTATTAAAAATAATTTAGATAAATTGTTTTATATTTATTATGTGGATATTAATTTTTTTTATTAATTTATCCAATATTTAAGTAAGGCAATAATTACACTTAAAATAGTATATTTTGTTAATTAATATTAAATATAAATTTTGAAATTTAAATTTTCAAAATATTCTAATGTTTATTCACTAATCAATAAATCAGATAGTAAATTGTTAAAAATATATATATTCAAAATATATATATATATATATATATATATATATATATATATATATATATTCTCTACGTTACATATATGCCTCTTGCAAATATTTAATCCAAAAACAAAATATTGTTAGGGAACAATACACATTTTCTAACCTCTCATATCAACATTGGAAAAGAAACTTATTTATGATATTTTTATTTGATAAATTATGCCCAGGAAGGATAAAATTAAAGTAAAAGTGAAAAGTTGAAAATCAAATAGAATGGCATATGGGTGAACTGGATATTCGAAAGATAGATTTTTCTTCTATATTCAACTAGCAAAATGGAAATGAATATAAAGATATGTATGAAGAAAGAGATTGAAAAAGGAGTAAATGTTATTTGTTTCAGTAAATGAATTTTCACAAAAAAAGAAAAATCTAATATATCAGGCACTAAAGCAAAACAATAGAAAATATGCAATGCGTTATCCAAGCAATATGAGAAAGATAAAAAAGAAGATGCAAAAGAGTGTAGGAATGCACGCAAGAGAAAGAGAGAGAGAGAGAGAAAGAGAGAAAGCGAGTGGCCAATGGATAAAACAGCGAGTACAAAAGGACAAGAGAAGCATGGAAGAGAAGAAGGACTTTATCTTCGCTTGAGCCTCCATGCAAGGAATAGGGTGGAAATATATAAAAGAAGAAAAAGATTAAAATGGCGAACATTTGCTCAACGACGAAAATAGCAAGGTGCACCTGTCTCTAGCAAAAAGTTGAAGATATAGTAACCATTTCCATGTAGCCATCTTGTTATTTCTATTTTTCCTTTAAATATACACGCCTTGAATGCGCGATTCGTACACATGAAATAGTTTTTTCTTCTTGTTCTGATTTTCACCCATTCTATTTATTTTATTTACTTTTTCGTAACTCGTTTGGCTTCTGTTGACCCATCGCTTATAACAAAATGCCTACAAATACATTACTATAAACTTACTAATTCATTTACTTCAGTTGCGAACTGTAGTATTCAATATGTACGGTACTACGAAATGCCACCTCTTTAATTGCCTGCTTTTCAAATGACAATTATGGAAATATTAGATTCCCATCTTATAATTATTCATTTTGTTTAAATATAAAAATCATTTTAATTGCAATGTATTTAAAACAGTTAATAATTATTCTTTCGAAATAACATACAAGGATCTTAAAGATAAAATACCTAGTTAATTAATTGATAAATATTTTAAATGAAATTTGTTTATTACAAATATTATAACAATTATGAATGACATATATAATATTTTCCAATTGAAGAAATAACAATGTATTTCTTATAGAACATATTGTATAAAATATATGTACATCCTTAAATATTTTTCAGAATAAAAAGATTATTTTTTATCATTATAATATATTATAACTTTTTTTATCATCTTTGACAATAAATGCTAATTTTATTAAATATTTGTTTATAATATAAAAACAACATAAAATATTATTAATTAAAGTAATAGGTATTATTCATATTTTTTGATCAATTTGAATTTCTTTGAAATGTTTCATTTAAATATTATACCATTAAATTTACAAAGTAATATGTTATGTAATTCTATTATATTATTATGTATTATATAAATATATTATATTACACAATTAAAATATCGAATAAATTTCAATCAGAATGGATAGTGGATTTTATTTTCATCATTTTTATAGTGTCAATATTATATGTATAATATATCAATATTGTCTTTTAAATTATATTTGTAGATAAAAATCCTTAAGCCTGATACAATCACTTAATATTTTATTTAATATATATTATTTTTTTTAACTTTAAGTACGTAATTTCGATGTATTTGAGAATACTTAAAAAAAAAGTGCTCGCACATGTCTGTCCCCACCCTCTATTTACACAGGTACACGCACGCACATACGCACATATAGATCGCCCAAAATACTCCCAGTATGGTTGGTAAAAACAAAAGTATAAAATGAAAAAAGTAAGAAAATAGAAAGACTAATTTTAGATGTACCCTACAACTTATAGAATTTTTTTCTAAATCGAATAGTATAGCAAAATTTAAAAAAAAAGAAAAATTTACAGGATTTTGATACATGATTGTTAATTTTCGAAATTTCGTATAGATAATATATTAAACACAAAATAATAACATATTAAAAACTTTTCTACAAAAAATAAAAATTGTAAACTATAATGAAAGGAAGGTTTTAATATAATGAAATTAATTTTAATAAATTTCATGCGTTAACTTATATAATTATCTTTATTATTCAAATAAGATATAATTTTAAGATATAACATTTCAAATAGTCTAATGAGAAATTTAAATCAATTTAAATTTACTTGAGTATTATGAATTAATTTTTAAAATCATTTTTTAATCATTTTTATAATTTAAAATAATCCTTATTGTTAATGTGGGTTTAAAAATTTGCTTCTGGTTTGCGTGGCGGTAAATAGCCTTACATACGTTTCTGTCTTTTTTACAATGTCTCTATTGGGCAATGTACGTTATACGAATTGTATGATTACGTCATGTATATCTTCCAAGACATCGCTTTAAAAGCCAGAAAAACTGCCTTTTAAGAAAAAATATAACAAAAATTACAATGGCAAATTGATATAATTTAAATATAAAGAAATATCTATTTATAAATTCTATACATACGTAATCCTTATGTCGAAATCTTACAATCTCAATTATTTAATTTCTAATTTAGTTGACATTGTAATTAAAAACTAAATTATTACACCTAAATGAAATATTATATCTTATCTACATAATTAAAGTAGATAATTTTTATCTTTATTAAATGAAATTTGTATTTCATCTGTTTAAGAAAAATGATTTTCAAAAATTTCTATAGTAAGATAAATAATATAAAATCCTGATCTTTACAATTTTAACAAATAGATGTTAAGATAAGAATATTTCATTAACCATTATTTATATTTATTCTGAGTATTTTTATTAAGATTATATATCATAATATTTTTAACAATCATCTAATAAGATGAAATTATTGATTTTTTAATTCATAATTACAAAAATAATTTCAAAAATAAATAAGTAAAATACAGCTATGTACTTTATTTTCATATTTCGAAGGATTTCATATTTTTCTCAATGAAAAATTATATTTGTAAGTTTAGAAATTATAATACATATGTATATATATCTAAAACGAAAAAAGTTTATTACTTCGAAAAGACTTAATATTTCTTGAAGAAAGTAAGTAAAAAGTCCAAACATATTACATATACCCATATTCAATTTTTCCTTTTTAACCTAAGACGTAATAGCTTTTATTTTATCACATTAGTCACCCAATGAATTTTGTATTTTGTAATAACAAAAATTAATATTCACTAAAAAAGATGAGAGATAAAGCTAATTTTTGAGCGCCGGCTTATGTGCCCAATGCGTCCAAACGCCGTAACATTCATTACTATCTTCGACCATTTGAAAGCAAAATTTCCTCTCTCTGTCTCGCTCTATTCCTCTTACTCTATCTTTTCTAGCTCCGTCTCTCTCTCTCCTCTCGCTCTCTTTTACTAATTGTTTGACTTTTGGTATGTATGCTTAGCTGTAATGGTGACCTGCGTTACAATGAAAAGCACAGTAAGTGTAAGTGACGCTGATATTCGAAGCTCGCGTTCTATAGATAGAGCCTTACGTTTGCCTTACAGAAGTTTTATAACTACGTTGCTTCATACACAAAAGGCGCCGTGTACAATTCGAACATACAAATGCGAAAAATAGATTCCTGCTTCTGTTGCCAGCATTGCGTGGGCGATAAAAGAGGGAAGGAACCTTTTTTTGTTATGAAGATGAATACTTCAGAAATTTTTATTAATGAAGATACAATAAGTATGGTAATACTTTATAAATTCCAAAAGTTGGCTAATTATACGAGAAATATTCGAGTCAGTTCTATTTAGTCATTCAAATAAATATTAATGTCAATAAAAGATATTCCATGTCAGTTATGAGTGAACTACATTTTAATATTTCAAAAAGTAATCAACTCTGTTCTATGATGATTATATGAAAATGGTTAATTTTAAATTTAACAATATTATTGATAGTATCATATACCAAGTAAAATTATTTCACCGTTAATGAAGATCTATAAATACAGAGAATTAAATTTAGATAGTGATCGCACTTTAATAATAGAGAATATCTGGCTTTATGTAATTTAAACAAAAATTCCTTACTAATTAAAATGAGATATAAAATTGAACTCGTTATTTTTTAACTATAAATAGAATACGCATTTCATGTAATGTAAGAGCCAGATATTATTAATAATAAAAATAACATTTTCCATTTAAACAAATAATTTTTTATGTACTATTCCATAATATTATATAAAAAGGGAAAATTTAAGAAATTAATATATTTATTTAATTTTTCATTTTATTTTAAGAAATATCTAATTATATATGTAATTATTAATTTATAACAGTTCTCTTAAAACTACAAGTTGTACTATAATAAATAAAAAAATTTTAAATATATAAGAATAAATATTTTATCATATTCATTCGCGTATTATTATTAATCTTTGATGTTTTTTTTACACAACTAGGTATATTTGTATAACTTTGTTACAACAGAATAAATAAGAATCAGTTTTCTATATATAAGTTAATGTATGAACTTTGTTATAACACAATAAATAAAAATTTAGATTTAGATTTATATTTAGATTTAGATGCATGGATGCGTGTATGCGTGCGCGCGCCCCTGTTATATACAAATCAATAAAATATAATCTAAAATAGCAAATATTTTTGTATAAAGTTGATTTTTTTTTAATGACTTTGACTAATCTTATAATTAATATTCAAATTAGCATATAATATAGTTTAAACAGATATATAATCTAGATAAAAGGAACATTTTATGAAAATAAATATTTATGTCAAATACTTCATTTTTACATTTCTGAAAATGCTTTAACATATATTCTGTGGGCTATCTCGTCTTTTGAACAAAAATGCGTTATAAGAAACAATAAAAATCGAAATTTAACATAGTACTCTGTCGTTGGAAATGAAGCAGACGTGCCTGTGACTTAGGATGGAATACATAGTTAGTGTCACTCCGACCTACCCCTCCATGCAGTTATATGTAAAAGCCGGTAACGGCATCACGTACATGGGAGATGGATGGCGCCTCGGGTTCTTACGACACCCGTCGTCGTAGTCAACGCCACCTTTATTACGTCGACGAAGGTATTTATTATACATTTCTCGTGCTTAGCAATTTCGCGCACGACTCACTATGCGTTCGCATGGTGTTACGTTGAGTGATGGAAAGAGGCGGATGTTATTAAATGTGTGCTAACTGTTTTTATACGCAAACTCGGCTCCGGTAAAACTATAGGGTTAGATAAAGCCTTCTTATATTCATTCGCTTACTTCTACAGCTGCTTCTTTGTTACATTTTTGATTATTCGTTCTTTCGGCAAGAATTTAAAGATTTGTGCACTTACGAAGAGATTCAAAGAGATTCAACTCGAGAGACTGCCTTGGTCGGTATCTCGGAAGTGAATCTTGAAGAGAAGCAGATTCGTTATTCGTTTCTTAGCAACGGGTGGTCGCGGCAATTATGTAAATATGATGCCCGCTGGTCATGTTGGCAGGCACTATCACGTCAGACTTTAAGACGGTCTTTCAGTTAGTTCGAAGCTACTTTTATTCTCCCTTATAATGGTTTCCATTTCCATTTCAATCGTTTATTTTATCCACAATTTACTTTTCTCTTTTTCACTCCTTCTTTTCCTCCTTATTTTATTTTTTTACCTGCGTTTAGCTTTTAACGGAAAAAAGCATACAATTCGCTTGCAAATCTAGAAACCAACTCTATTATCTTTGATATTTTAAATCAAAAGAATTTATGACTATTGATGTTTAAATGACTCTGTATTAATTATTATTTATGTAATTAAATTAATCAAATATAATTAACTATAATATTTATATTTATAACTAAAATATGATTTATAACTAAAAAATATATAAACTCATTTAAATATTTATATATTTTCACTTGTAAATAGTAATAGTAAATAGTAATAATTGTAAAATATTTTTATAATAGTTTAATTTTAAGATAAACATAAACAATTTTGTTGTGATATTTTTTAAGTGACTTAGTTATTTATGCGATTATTATTTAGAAGGTCAATATGTTTAATAAAAATTTTAAATAAGTTACATAGCCATTAAGAGTTAACGATATAAAACTATATATATATATATATATATATATATATATATTTATTTAATGGCACAAGTTTATAGTTTTCAATAGTATATATGTAATTATTAAGTAATATAAGATTATAGTATTTCTATATAAAAAATATTATGATATGCTTTACCATTTAATAGCATATTCAATTATAGATATTTCTATAATAACACATTGCTAATTTCAAACATCTATTAACATAATAGATCGAAATAATTTAATTTACTGAAAATTCGATTTATTTCAATCATTAAATCATATTTTATATAACATTCAAATTTAATTTGTATTGATATATAATTGTTCAGGCAACTGTCCGGATCCTGGGCTCTCCCCAAGGTGGTGGGAGGAGAGGCCAATAGTGGAAGACAAGAGATGGTAGGGTAGAAAGTAAATTGGTGTTTATTGAAATTAGATAGAAAAATTAGTAAAGATATACAATGCGGTTATGTCGTGTATAAAAAAATGTCTTACTGTGGTTTCATTAATCGGTTTCTACTATAACTATTCTTCTATAATTATTGATGAAAAAATCACTAATGATTTTATTAGCCGTTATTTCCTTTCACCGAAGTAAAGGAGTTTTTCAAAGCCTATTAGTTTTACAGTTTATGAAAAAATCACTAATGATTTTATTGGCCTTTATTTTCTTTCACCGAAGTAAAGGAGTTTTTAAGGCCTATTAGTCTTACAGTTTATTTGGTAAATTATTTGTACGTATCGCTACTTGCCTTCGGTCTGTTGATTCTAGGCTCTTGCCTTTCTCAGTTTTGCTGGTCCACACTCGTCACTAATGCGGTGTACCAATTAACCCAGGGAAAGGGGGAGCTGCAGCCTATGGACACCTTTGCGGTGCTCTCACGTGAACTTCGCGGGCCCAAGCGTTCGTTATGTAACGTGTAGCCGATCTTGTACCAGCGTCCGATGAAGCTTCAACGTAATGATGCCGAACACTGAAGTCTGAGAATCTCTTGGTTGATTGTAAGACTAAATGTGAGATTGAGCTTGATCTTTACGAGAATTCTGAGGCGCGGTGCGCCTGCTGTTTAGTTTTGATGTCTCACCCCGCTCCTTGAGTAGGGATGGTCTCTTTAGATATTGGTGAGAGTGGGAAGATTTTGCTTACTGTTTGAAACTAATTTTCTGTTGTCATTGAAGATCTAAGCAAAAGTGTCAACGCCCTTTTACAGGAGAAGGGCAAAGTGCCGGAGATGAAGTGGTAATAGCCTTTGGGACGTCGGGCAGCGGGTCGTGCGGTTGCCCCCATGTCATAAGACCTGGCTGGGTTTTTTTTTGAATTCCAATTCTTGTCGGTTCGTTAAGAACTTATCACGAATTATGGCAGTCATGCTATTATATTTAGAAGTTTTTGCCCGTTATTTTTACTGGGCTCGTATTGTACGACACTTAATGGTCATATTTACTATTGCCGAAATCTTTTCCGAAAGTAATATTCGATGTACTTTATGAATATATTCGTAGCCTCTTGGGATAAACTTGGCAGTCATAAACATATTGGATGTTTCTAAAAAGAATTTAAAACAAAGTCGTACTGTTGTGTATTATTCATTATTAATATTATTTACATGTACCGTGTTGTTCGGCAAATTAATCGAAGAAAAAGGTCTCCCAAGGTAGTGTGAGGGAGAGGCGGACAGTGGAGGTGAAGAGATAGCAGGATAGAATAAAACAAAGGCGAAAAAGACGTGTGTAATGCTGTGTGATGGTTTTTAATTTACAAAATATTTACAAAATGTGTTGAGTTCCGTGAGTTTAATTAAAAGTTGCTTATTTCCACAAGAGCGCAATATTCAGACGTAACTTGAATATTACGGTGCTTGGAGTGGTGATACATATTTATGAATTACATGTCGTTGTAGACCACACAGCTGCAATATGAATATCATCAGGCGTGGAATTGTTGTATTAGTTTTAAATCAACAGGGCTTACCTGTGAGTCGTTGTATCTGATTACTGGATTGGAGTTTCGAAAAGTACAAGTTCATACCGTGGGGAATTGATGAATTGCGCATCAGTAACGGCTGCCTTGATTATATTGCCAGTGCTTGTTCGCGAAGTGCTTCTTATAAAATTTTCTATTTATATGATCAAAATTATATGATCACAGTTGCTAGAATTGAGAATGATCAAGATCAAGTTAAAATAAAGATAGACAATAAATTTTTTGTTGGAAGTTGTTAACTGAATTAAAAAATATGATTCAATTTACACACTTATTATACATTGGAAATATATACATAGATTACAATTTTATTTTATTCGTTATATTTGTATTATATTTAATCTTTTTGGTATCTTATTTATTATTAAATTTCGAATAAATTTATATTTTATAGAGCGAAACTTTGATGGAAGGAGATGATCGGAATATCGGAAAAAGGACGCAGGAAAATTTCCGATCAAAGTTTTAAACATTGCTGGGCGTTAAAAAAACGGAACACCCTTGCACTTTCTTCCTGTATTTTTTCTTTACTCTTCAAAATTTTATGTAATTTTATAGAAATTTATTAAAGAGCATACACTTCTGGAAGGTATTGATGATTTACTTTTTTATACATTATATTATGCAGTAGAAGTATAGAGGATAAAATATAGTGAGAGAAATGGAAAGACAGAAAGAAAAAGAGAGCGAAAGAGACAAAGACAGATAAAGAAAGGACGAGGGAGCGAGAGAAAGAGTGAGAGAGAATGAAAGAGATTACGTCCAGAAAAATGAATCTCATAGCAGTATATAGTAGCACCAAGGATTTATCTTAAGGAAAACTGCTGAATTACTGAAGATCATGCAACATTCTAGCTTACTAACCTGCTGTAGTCGATAAGTAGATTTTTCAGGACTTGCTTTTTTAAAGAGAGATCGAGAAAAGAAGGAAGTAAAAAAATGAACTTACGTACTATGCTAATACTTCATTAATGACTACATCCGAACAAAGTCTATAGCAACGGTTTTCAAAAAATTCTATGATATAAAGTTAAAAACAACCATGACTTTGCTTTTCAATTCATAATCCATAGCATGATAAACACTGTTTGAAAAATCCACGAAAAATCCCCATAGCATATGTAATCTTAGTTAATATATTTATGATTTTCGTTTTTAATTTTTTTCTGATTCTATAATTGCCTCATTCAATAAAAAAATAGTATTCTAAGAAAAAATAAACTATTTTATATTTTAATATTAAAAAAAATTATGATAGCATAAATGATCAAGTATATTTAATTTAAATGTAAATAAATCATGTGATACATCGCTAAAATATATTTTTATATAAGATATACCATAACAATTCATTAAAAATAAACTAAACCAAAATAGAACTAATATTTGAATTTTATTAATATGTAGTATATTATTTTTAATAAAAGTACATTATTTTATTTTTACGTATATACAATAATAATTTATTTTTAATTATTATTTCATAAATATACACTTTTTAAAAATGAATATATTACGTAAATTTATTTAGTTTTATTCATCTAAACATAAATGGTATTTCTATAAGACTATTTAATAAACTATAGAACATCGAGAATAATTAATCAATTACTCAAGTTAATAAAATTAGCAAATGAAATAAACTTAAAAATATCTATTTACGTAGTTAATTATATTATATTTTATGTAATTAATTTAATGTATAATAAATAAGAAAATCACTTAAAATTTTAAAATGAAATGATTGATAAATTACATTACGTAATTGGATACCTAAATAATAGAATTTAATATTTTGAATTTAATAAAATAAAGTTAATGAAATAAAATTTTTATTAAATCAAAATGTGATAAAGGAACTCTATTTGAAGACTAAAAATAAATATAAATTTATTTTTAATTTATATTTTATTTTATTTATATTTAATATTTTATTAGACAATCTAAAAAACTTATATTTAGATTTAAAATTAAACAAAATGATATCAATATTTGATTAAAGTAATAAGAGAGTAATTATTAAAATTTTTTATAAACTTATTCAGTTTCAAATTTAAAAATTTAACTGCATAATGTATGAAAAGCTGAAATCAATTGTCCATGACTCAAAATATTATGCTTTAATTATTGGAAAATTTATTCAATGACATATATTCGTATATCATTCATTTATAAAAAAATTCTCTTACACGGCTTAATATTAATATACAAGAAATGTCATCTAATAAGAATCTCTTGAGGGAATTACAGGAAGAATGAAATGGAAAGAGAGGATGATTTTTAAAACCACGTTTAATTTTCAAAATATACTTTGCTGTGGAAACTAACTTTTCTAATTCAAAGTGATGCAAACATCGTAAATCAGGTAATAGGATACGCACTTTAGATTTTAGCTGATTATAAGAATAATTATCTAGACAGAATGAAAGCGATATAAAAATTAAGAAAAGCAGACAAAGAGAAAGAGAGATAGTGTGTGAGAAAGTGTGCTGTACTTTGGATGGATTGGTTTTTTCATCCATTCTTCTCTTCTATTCTGCTCTTTTCTAACAGATTAAACACTGATTGTAAGTGAATTCTAAAAAGACTGAATGGTTGAAGTTTTCTTCTTGTCAGCTTGTTCTTGTTTTTATTTTATTTTATTCTTTCTTTTAAACTTTGTTATTATTCAAGAGGGATGGTCAACATTAAATATTCTTGTCATCCATAGGTTTTAAGGTAGCGCGTCTTAGCTCTTTCCTCAAAATCCAAAAGATATTGTTTTAAATTAATTACTTGACTCGAAAAATTATGAATAAAAATTGTGCATTCATATCAACAATTATCTTATGTGTTTATTTATTCTGGATTTGTTAATTTTTCATTTTTAAATTATCAATTCTCATCTTCTTCCGATTAATTTTTATGAATAAGTTTACAAAATAACCAAAAATGTAAAAAATTAAAATTTTAACAACAAATAATGAAAATTGATTATACATATCATTATACATACAAAAAATATGAGCATGAACATAGTTGATATAAATAATTTTGTTCCATTTTATTTATAAAATTATATTAATATCTCTATAATTTAAGTCGTAATTATTGTAATTGAATTGATTTCAATTATTTTAAACTTTTTCGTAGTTTTATTTATATTTATATTTTAATTTTTATTTATATATTTATTTATTTTAAAAAATTTAATTCAATTAAAAAATGTTGGTAATCTTTATTATATTTATAGCCTAAGGAATTAATCTAAGTATTCTTAACAAGAAGAAAAAAGATTATTATAATTTTATTTCAAAATTTATTTAAAAATGAAAACAATAAATACGACTTTATTGAAGTATTATGTTTTTTAAATAAAACATTAATAAATAAAAAGTATTATTAATTTTAGCATTAATTTTAAATTAACCTGCAAATTATTGAATTTTATAAACATTGATTTCAAATTTAATTTGACTAATCATAAATTTATAATTAGATCAACTAAGTATGACCAGAATTTATTGAATAATACGTTTATTAATAGTATATGGCTATTAGCTATTGTATTTAATTTTATTGAATGTAATAAATGTGTAGGAAAAAATATCTAACAAGACATTTGAAATTTTATTTTGAATTAAAATTTTGAAGTATACTTTTTATTTAAGAAATTATTCATATTCAATTATAATTAAAAAACTTTATTATGAATTTATAAAAAAAAATGTATTATTTTTTTGTCAAAAATAAAATAAATCTCTCGATTTTATATAAATCATGCGAAAAAAATTTAAAAAATTTGGACTAAGAAGACCTTGATGAATCTTTCGTCTCTTTCTAATATCTCTTCTTCTAATATCTCTTATATAAGCATATATTAATTTAAAGCTGAGCCCATTTGAAGTTATTAATCATATTTTAAAACAATTTTAGTTACTACCTCTGAAGTTTATGCTATAAAATCAGGAAACTCATGTTATAGACAGTCGCAGCATTTTATAAAAAAAAATATTTAGATATTAATAAAGATATAGATATATTATATAAATAGATGTAATATATTTGTACTATGTTTTTAATTTTATTTTATAAATAAATTAATATTATGAATTGTAAGTTAGTATCAGGACATAAAATTTAAAATAATATCTTATTAATAAAATATTATCTTTTAGTAGATATAACTAATAAATCTTGTTTAGGTATCCTTTACCTAGCTTTCATGAACTCAGAATCACTTTCTAAATCGATGGCCTATTGACGGGGATTTCACCTGCTTGATATATGCACTCTAATGGTAAAGAATGTGAATATAATAGGACTGATGAACAGGGTTAATTAAATTGTCAAACATTTGTGAGTGCTGTATCTAATTATTTAATAATCTATTTTCTATTGAAGTGTGTATAATGGATGGTATAATTATTGTTCGTGATGTGTGTGAAATATTGTAGTAGTTATAGAGTATCCACAAATGGTAATCGATAATGGCCTTGACGCTTTGACGGAGAATCAATTGTAAGTTCAAGTCCGCCGTGCCGCTAATAGGGATTATCTTACGAGGCAAAAGTTCTTGGTAAACATCTAGCAATTATAAAAATGTTAAAGGTTTCTAACGAATTTTCCAAATAAAGAAATATTAGAAGAGATTAGTATGTTGTATGGAATCTTGAACACATTCATATTGTTATTTATAGGATATTTTAAAATATTTTTATTACTTAATGATTATATAGTATTTTTGAACTTTTAATCGATACTTCTAAGTAAGAATTGACTACCACAATTCAACATTATTATACTAGTTTTTGTAAATTGTTAAATATCGTTCTAAAAATATTTACAGTTCAAAAATACATAAATATCTATGATGTTTACGATTTAATTTAGAATAATATAAAAATGTAAAAATTTCTTTAAAATTTAAAAAAATAATTATTGATTGTAATTAAAGATATTAAATAATAATACATCAATGTAATGAAGATTTACATAATTATAATTATAAATAATTGTAAACTTAAATTAAAATAAGTACTATTAAAATATAAATTATTTACGTAAAGATTTTTTATCTTTCAAAATACAAATTTTTTTAATTTTCACATAATCTAAGATTAGAAATAAAAATCAAAAGAAAATGAGAAGTTATTTCGACTTTTTAATTCATAATATTATAGAAGAATGATCTATGCATGAAAGCATGTGTAGTAGAGGAAGTTCTTATATAGACTGATATATCTACAAGTTAAAAATATACTTTTAGAAAAATTTTACTATTTTATATTTTTTGGCAATAAAATGTATAAAGTAGAATATTCAACTTAAATAAATAGTATAATTCTTAAAAAATAGCAATCAACCCCTTTCACTAATTATAATGAATGTATAAGTATTAAATAAAAAATCCTTTAATACAAATTTTAATAATAATATCTATTATGATTTTAAAAGTATTATAAATTTATACTAATGTTATTTTTATGTTCATTTTTATTTACTAATTTTAGTTAATTAACTTAAAACTTAATGTTTATTTCATATTAGTTTGCACTAGGGAAAAAGAAAAAATTATTGATTCTTCTATAAAATTATATTTAATTCTAAAAATTATATATAATTATAAATAATTTTTCTTAAATTTTAAGACAATTTTTAACCCTTTCTTAAGCAAACTAACTGAATGAGTTAAAAATTTTTAAAATATTTAGATTTCTTAATAAGTAATTTAAAAGAATGCAGTAACAAATATGAACAAGAATTGTAGTAACAAATTATTTTTTTAACATAATATTTATTCTTTTAACATATGATAGAAACTAAAGTCTCATTTATCAAATGCCTAATTTATGATTAAAAGTTAAATATGTTTCAGACTCCTTGTACATTAGTATTTAAAGGAAATATTTAAGAATATGAAAAGTAGAATAATGAGTATAATATTTATGATAGTATATATAATTTTTTTTTTAAATAATAATTGAGAACATTATTTTTTGTCGTCATTATAGTAATGTATTCATAAAATATTTAAAGCATTGAGATTTGAGGTCATTATCATTTTGAGGTAAAATTAATTAAAATTTTCAAAGGAAACACAAATTAATTTTTAAGTTTTTCTTTTGAATTCAATTATCAATACAATTATTGAAATCATAACGAATTAATCACGCCACGAAAGCCATACGTGACTGGTCTTTTCCAATTACATTACAATTTCCGATTGTGACTACATAATTGGTGCATAGCGCCAATGCTACAAAATATTCATTAAAGCTCTATACTTATACATATATCACATCGATACTATTCATTCCTACAAACTTTTTTGCCAATCTTTTAGAGAGCTTTTCATCTGACTCAAAATTTCCAATATGATAGTAACGGTAAGGACAAAATACCGCGAGAATCCAACCCCTTCCCAAAACTGTATATCTCTATATGTTCTAACAGAATTGAGTAGATTAGAGTATTTCTCCCATAAATCATAATTTAAAAATATATGAAATATAAAAGTATCGATAATAATCTTATGACTTAAGGTCTTATTTCGTTGACAGCAGCAATAAAAGCTTTTACAAATGTCATTTATTCAAATTATCATAATTTAAAACGTATAGGTTTATTCATTAAATAAATAAAATTATTTTACTTCTTTGTTTGGAAACTAATTCTATAAATAGATAATACACCTAATATATATATATATATATATATATATATATATATATAAATTTAATAAACTATCAATTCTTAAACAAATTTATTGTTTAGAAACTTATGCTTTGAAATATAAAATATTATTGAATAATTATTTTGTAATGATTAATTCAGTATCATTTAATATATTTGATATTTCTATTAATATGATAAAAATAATTGTGTTTCAACAATGCAAGATTCAGTCTTATCATTCATATAAGAACTAACATAATACGCGACACTATTGTTTCTCTTTTAAAGATGATAAGATAATATTCATAAAGAATATTTCGCATTATCAATACATATGCATATAATCATTTATATTTCTTTTGTTCTATTCCATTATTGACAATAAAGGTAAAGTAAAAAATATAGATTGAATAAATACTTATACGAATATAATTTGCTAATTATAAATTGAGTATTCCTTTAATAACAACTACATGGTCAGTTCATATAATCTATAATAACTTTCATTCTCACAATCTTGAAGAAATATTTATTAACCAAAAGAAAACGTTAATTGTTATAAAATAGTAAAAAATAATTTCAACCCATGCAGCTTTAGCGAACTTTTATCATTATACTTCATATTAAGATATACTCATTATTTAATTTTTAATAAATAATTATAAGACCTTATTTATTCTTAATAAAGCTTTTATTTTTGTGCAGTGTAAAACTCTCATTTTAATAATCACTTATTAGGTAGAAAAGAATTATCTTATGCTTACTTTAGAAAATTTCTTAGTAAGGCTTAGTTTTCACGGTGATTTATTTAACTTAATATGATATATTCAGTGATAGATTAAATATGATATACAATTATCCAGCTTAAATATAAATTATGAAATGATGAATTATTAGCATAATATGTCATAAATTTAATTAGCATAAGTATAAACATTTATTATGGAATGTATTATATATATTACACATTATATATTATATATTATAGACATTCCATATATAGTAAACCAAATTGAAACTATAGCATTCATCCTTATTCATATTTATAAGGTTGTATAATATACTACAAGGATTATTCTTAAAGTAATTAAATATGATATTGATTCATGATGGTAACCTAAATTAAAAACCTAACTAAATTAAAAAATAAAACAATCTCAGATACATTTTCTTAAGTAATACTCAAATGAATATCAGGAAGAAAATAAATAAAAATATTCTTAATTAATTTCATGTAAGACAAAATTAGTAATATTAATTTTATCAAATAGAAAATAATACCAAAAAATGCTACTGGAATTATTATTAATATATTTTAGATAAATATATATATATATATAAAAATAATTATTATGCGGAAGATTTATCCTATATAAAAATTATAAAGAATATTTTTTGACGACTCGGGATTCCATCAAAATCCCGCACACATATTTTTACAAAATTAAACATATTACGAATTTATAATTTCAAATTTTTCGATAAATATGTAACTATTGCTTGTTTGCATACAGAAAATAATCTGATATAAAATAATATTATAAGAAATCTATTTCGTTCGATATGTGTAAAGCTATAAAAATATTTAGATCTAAAATATTTGAATTTGATAAATATTTTTTAAATTTTAAAATATTCAAACATTTTTTAATAAAATATAATTAAACTGTACAAGATATAATTTACTTTGCATATTATGAATATAGATGTTCGTAAATGTTTTAATTTTGGATGCAATAAACTTCAAATGTTTTACGTACATTTTAATAAAATAATATAATGTTTATAGACTTAAATATTTTAAATTAATATGTATGGAATTTATAAAATAACATATTTAGATTCAATAAAAACTCTTTATTATTCGATAATATTTAAAAGACTTTATTATCATTTTGATAATTATATTTAAATTAAACAATAACTAATAATTTTTAATACATTTTTAGTTATAACATTAACTTATTATTGAATAAGGTTATTTTATTTAAATATTTAGATTTTTATATAATAAAATGAAATTGAAAATTTAAATATTTAGTTTAAAAATTTATTAATAAATGTTCATATTCGAATATAATTTTATATCTAAAACGTTTTATTATCTATTTTTTTTATAATCATGCATATAAATAAACAATATTTTTCAAAATACTGAGTTATTGAACAATATTTTATATTACAATTATTTAATAATTTTGCTGTAATATTTAAATCTTGGAACCGCAATAGAAAATTTGGTTGAAATAAGAAAAAATGAGTAATTTAACAATTTTAAATGTGCGATTTATATAATTCACTATAATAATTCACTGTAGAAGTTTTGCCAATGCTATAACTACGTTTAATCGATAAATTATTTAATTACTTTCTTGTTTACTAGATCAAGTAAGGTTTGACATTTTTGTTTTTGTATGACAAGAACTATGTTGCACATGAATAGTCTTATTTATATTCATATTTAAATATTAAAAGGATAAGATAATACTGTATGAATTGGAGAAAAGAACACTTTTTGGTAATATAAAAATTTGTATGCTAGTTTACTACAGCTACATCTCATAAACGGCAAGACTTACACGCAGCGAGATGTATGCTCGTAAAGGATGTTTATGTGCGCTGGTAAGCGTCGGATGGAGGGGAATCGGTGTCGGGGTGGTAAAGGGTGAGTGTTGTGGCGCCTCGGCGTCGAGGCTCATACCGCTCGACAGTTTTCCTCCTGAACCGCATCACTAATTATTTTCCGTAACGAGCATGAAATATTTCCTATGCGCGCCGACGTGTCTATGCCTCTCCGTATCAGAAAGATAGTACGCGAGCAATTTTTTTCATTCCCAGTTGAACTATCATTCTCACTGTGATGAAATCTGGTTACAATGTCAATTTTTATTTCTCAGGATTGTTAAACAATAAAAGAAACTCTTTTATGTATGCGATTTTTATGTTGACATTTCTTTTTAGATTGTCGTGCTTTATTGCATTAATTAATAAATTTTTTTTTCCTTTGCTTTAAATCAGCTGTTTTTAATTTGTTATGAAATTGAATAATCATCACGGTTTTCTGACGGCTGATTTTTTTTTTCAGAATTTGTAAATGTCTTTCACGTATTATAAACAAAATATAAACAAAATAATATAAACAAAAAAAAAATACTTTCAATTTTGACTTAAAAAAATTATACATGATATTAGGAGAAAAGATGCAATAAAAATTCTATAAAATTTCTAGATTTATTATTGGTTGTTCTATTGAATATTGTTCGAGATTCCGTTCGCTAACGAAACTCTCTTCGATTGTATTTGCGTTTAGAAATTTAGTCAGTGTTTACTGATCGTGGCATTGCCCAGCCTGCAAACGCTAAATGCAATGTTTATAAGCAACTGACTTCGCAGCACGCTTTTCCCCCTCTAACCAACCCTTCATCACTCCCAATAAAACAATAGAAGGGATACCCGATATATAAATACGACCGCATGGAAGATGCGGGAGTTACCGCTTTGACTACGACTTGATCCTCTAAATTCACAAGTAAACACTCGACAATAGACTGCAGTTCGCCTCCCCCTTCTAGACTCCCATTTCGTTAGAAGATAGTAATTAGTACATTTAGTATTACGCCTACCCAGTGCGGATCTCAACATGGAAGCATTTATATGGAAGCGTCATTACCCAGGCATTTCCAAATTCGCGTAAATATATAAATCCTTATTATTTATTATTTCCACGTGTTAAAACTCCCCCACGTGCATCCGATAATACCGTAACAGGCGCTACTATTTCAATAGTTATCCCACCTATCTCTACATCCCCTCCCCCTTTATTTCTCCTCAAGGGCAAGTGCGTGTAATTCACGGCATTCACCTTCGGAGTCATATTGTTGCGAC
>JAPYYT010002083.1:0-20795 GCA_030522565.1 Ceratosolen corneri
GAGGAGGAGGCGGAGGAGGAGGAGGAGGCTGAGGAGGAGGTGGAGGAGGTCGAGTTGGCGGAGAAGGAGGAGAAGGTGAAGGCGGTGAAGGAGGTGGAGGAAGAAGAAAAGGAAGAAGAGTCGGTGGTGGTGGGGGTGGAGGTGGAGGACATGGGTGCGACTCTGGGGACTGAGTGATTTGGCGGACGGTGTGGTGCGCGCGCCTGGAGAACCGAGTGCAGGTTAAACTTTGGCCGAGGAGGAGCGGGAACCGCGAGTTAAAGCCCTGTGTGCACGTGCCACGACTTGGCTACCCTTAAGCCCTTCGAGCCGAAGGTAATGTTGAAAGTAAAGGCGCGACCGATGATTTGGATGAGGAGATTGGATGGCCGCCGAGTTAATGATGAGCGTAGTCTTGAGCTTGATTAACCAAGTGATTTGCATTAGTAGTTCCTTAGTTGATACGGTGGCTGCTGTTGTTATTGGTGAACATATCTAAAGCTTTCTTATCGACGGGGATCGATGTAATGTTGAGGACAGTAGATTCGCGAATGCTGTTTGGCAGTGTCAATGTGCTTTGGCGCTGTAGGAAGAAAAATGTGTCTTTGTCAATCGAGATTAGCTGTTAATTGTTGTGGAATTTGGGTTATTTGGGTCGGTTTGGGTTCAATGAGATGGAAAACTTTAGATAGACTCGGCAATTGTGCTTTATTTAACACTTAAGTTTATTATTTGCGCTTGCTGCGCGGCACTGCAATAATTCCGATAACAATAGCCGAGCCTTCATTTATGATTTTGTTTGTGCATTGCATTGTTTTGGAAAGGCAATTATTATAATACTCTAGGCTTAATTATTATTTGTTAATGTCAAATTAATGCCGCAGATGTGCTGGACAGTCGCATACTCTTTGATTTAGCGAAAGTTTTTTTCGAGTGCGAGAGCCAGTGGTGCTTTGGTGAAAGGAGGGAAACGGCAAATAATAGGGATTCACTCTGAAACTGAGTGAATTCGCTTATTATTAGTCGCAAGCTGAGCGAACCGCCCGAATTGTGCGCCGTTACGAATCGTTTGAATCTCGCTTATGTCTGATGTTTTATTTTGAAATATATTCCCTATGTTTTGTCTTGTTTTTATTTTACTTCTCCCGCACAGCCCACCCACGCACTTCCCCATACACCACGCATTCCCATCGCTCATCGCCTTGCCCTTTAGCCATGACATTGTAAAAGTCATTGCCAAAATTAGGTTTGCACGAGTGCGAATGCGTCTTTGACCGATGGACCTTAGATCATACAATGGTTACATATTAATTACGAGTTTCATGCAGGCAAGGTGATTAGGTAGGACGAGCGCATAAAATCTATCGTCTATTGGGGCTTGGTTTTTTAACATCCCAGTCTATAAAGTTCCATGCAATTTACAATTTCGCGTATCCTTAATAGAGATGGAACACAATGTCCAACAAGGATTTCAGACACTTTGATTTCACTGTATCGCCATATTAAAAATCCTCTTTAAAGTTTAAGTTTATCCGCAAATCCAATGGCCCAAATTATCCTCTCGCTCCAACCAATGAAGGACATCCAAGCCCAGAGCAACGTATATCCGTCGATGCTTGGACGATAATTTAAGAAGATATTTGTTCGTGTGGAGGATGCACCGAGCGTCGCGTATAAATTACAGATCCATTATTTCGATAGGGGAGAGTGGCTTATCAGCAGGCCTGATCGTAAAAGCCAGTGTCGATTGTGCGCGCACACCTACCTGGTTGGAAAAGCTAAAAAAAGCCGCCCGGCGGGAGTCGGGAAAAAGAGGCACTAGTCGAGATCGTCCAGGACGAGCAGCGCCGCGAGGCCTTTAACCCCTAATCAGTGTCGCAGCCGAACAATATATACGGGACAGCTGTCAGTGCCTCCGTCTCTCTTTCGCAGTTTCGCTGCCTCGTACGCTTATCGAGCATCTGCCCGATACAAAAAAAGCGCGGACCCGCACCCCCAGCTCCCTCCCTGCCCACGAGGTTCTTTATTTCCTCTATCGTGGCCTCCCTCGGCTTCCACTGCTCCTCAGGTATTGTGGCGAGGAGGAGACGAGCGAATATCGGGATCGGGCCCTTAACCGTCTCAGCCTGTCCTCCCTCCATCCAATGATTGCCTCGCGAGCGACGGGGACGACGTCGCGACGACGTTTCACGCGCTCGATGCGTCGGCCTCCCCGGCGCTCAAGATGATACATTGACGTTGACGGGAGGTGGGAGTCGGGGACATCGGGACAGGGTCACACAACAGGGTTAGGGAGGGATGGTCGTGGAGGGGCGGGGGGGAGGGTTTGCATTTGGAGGATTATTGCGGGGCGTCGTGTACGTGGAGTTTGATGGGCGTGTAAAAATCGGAGTTTTCGCTCGAAAAAGTTTTTCGTCTGTCGCGTAAAATCCGGGGAGTCCTCGATAAGATAATGGCCAGTTTTATTTTGCCCAAATGTTAATCGCATTTGGGACGATTAATCGCTTTGGTTTCATTCCCGAGAGCGCAGCCTTTCGAGCTGACTTTACACCGAAAAGATAGATCAAGTGTAATAAAGTAGCGATAGATGCCACTGGACAACCTAACTTTGCCAAAATATTTGGGATTTGCGCGGAAAGAGAACTTTTGATTATACGAATGGTACATGTGTGTAATTATTTATTGTATATAGAGTAACAAAAGTTTTGCACAAAGCGATATTTTGTGCGCACTTACGTGCACATAATGCTTTAATGACATGTCTTCGGGACTCGGTACGTTGAGAAACTTATCTGTCATTAATATTAAAAGTCTAAAATTGTAAATTCGTTTGCGCAATATGTCTAATAAATAGCCTTTGTATTTATTGAATTTGAAATTGGCATAATTATTGGCAAAAGAGGAGCGATTAAGATGGCAAATCTGCTCGTAGGAGAGAATTGAGTTGGAGTAGCGAATCGAAATAAGTACGATAGCCGCAAAACAAGCAAGTTAGTAAAAGCTTATAATGTGGAAGCTGAATGTACCAAATATAGAGCGAGAGACTTAGAGAGAGAGAGAGAGAGAGAGAGAGAGAATGGGAGGTGGAGAAAGTCTGAAAGATAAACGAAGGAAGAAGAGGCTTAAAGGGTCTTGAGTCGGTTGATCGGCGGTAGAATTAAACTCCTCCACGTCTTCGTTACGAAAGGATCTAAACTCTTGCATACTTTGCCCCTTCGGGCGTTCCTTGCTCTACTGATGACAGCATTACACTCCTCTACGTATCTTTATCTCTCTCTCTCTCTCTCTCTCCGACTTGCTCTGTAAACATGTCTCGACGATTTAACATCCACTTTCTCTTTTCTTCGCCCTACCTTTTGTCTTGGCGCGCTGTCCTCGTAATGAATTTTCCTAAAGCAATTAATCAAGAATGTGACGCCACAAATTAGAAAACTCGATAGCTCCTACGGGAGACTCGTGTAAGGTATCTCGTAACGTCCTGACGGATATTCCGGATTAGTTGCACCGAGATGTGGCGAATCCCTGGCGACTTACTTAGTTGTGATTCCGTATAATGTGGGAGGCCAAGGCATCTGCCGACTTGGCTACCTTCTTCACACTCTTCCCGCTTATTTCGAAGATTTTTTGAGATCAAGGTTATGCCACGTTAAAATCAAGTTTAACGAAAATCGAATCTTCGGGCACTCGTAATCAATTTCCTGCCTCGGCTTCTAGAAGCGAGGAAACGATAATAATTTAATCCTACCCACGTGTAATTAATAATATTATGTCTCTAAAGTTTGGAGTTGCATTGTGTTGTTTCTTCGTAGATAACTGTTGTATTAAGTGAGGTTGTGGAGTACAGTGAAATGAAGTTTCGTAAAAGTCGCTTGAGAAAGTGTTCCATAGTGAAATATCATAATAGCGAGTGTAACGTTGAAAGGGAGATCGGAAACTTTCCCTCGCTACTACTTAATATAAATTCTAAAAGTTAATGAGCAGACAAACTTGGCAAAAAGACATTCCATAAATCTTCAATGTAATATTAATCTTATTCTAAAATGCCAAGTCCCGTTCATCCAGTCACAATCAATTGACCATTGGCTCCTCACCATTACGCAGAGTCCACTCCAAGCACTACTACTACCACATATTCGTCGGACTCTCGATCCCTTTAGCCCTTGGAATTCCAACCAGTTACTCTTACCCGAACACGAAAAGTTGAATAAATTACACAACCAGCTGAATAAAAGCGTCGGGCGTGTAGCGGTGCCTGCGGAACGTCGGAGCCGCGTCGATAATCAAAGTACTTGGCGGTTGAGCAGTCCTTGGCACACGCTCGAGCTGACGTCACCCGAGGCATTACGGCGAGAGGCGAGCGTGAGCAAGGGCCCCGGTTACGTAAAGGGCGTCGCTCGATAAGCTCGGGTAGCTCTGTAAGCGTTTTGGCTCGCAACCGAGTGACATAATCGCGTTCCTGGATGGCCTCGTGCCCCGGGCGTGGCGAGCCTCCGCAGGCAGCCGTCCAACCGAGTTCGGGACGTGACCGCGCGCTAGTCGAGGGAGCGCGGGGGGGTGGGGAGCCTCCGTGGTAATTAAAGGGGCTGTATCGGGGTAAGTTGGGTGCTCGCGAGTTCCCGAGGCATCGTTAACTCGGCTGGTAATGCGCCGCCGTTCCAGGGAGTCCCGGCTCTGGCAATCGGCGCAAGGACTTTTTGATGATGCGCGCTTCTGGGTTATTGGCGATGTTATATTGGCGATGGCCTCGCCTCGGGAGCGTTTAGTGACAATTGCCCTCGTGGCTGTCAATGTTCTTGGTCGGGGCTGATAAGGCGAAAGGGCCGAGCGTCGCTGCCACTTTGATTAATCTCGAGGCTTGAGAGACGGAGGACGTGGGAAATTCGGTTGGGCGAGAGCGCGAGAATGGGGAGTGTTTTTGATGAAGAGAGAGAGAAGGTACTGTGTTATTGTAAGTAAGGGCTTGTCGGCAATTTGAAATTAGATTGAAATGGCGCGGAGGGTAAGACAAATAAATTATACGAGTTGAATGAAAGTATTGTAACTCCAATTTTTATTGCACCCCAAGATCTTGGAATCAACATACCGGAATCCCTCCGTGTATTTGCATACTTGGATGTGAGAGGGGAGACTCTGACTTTATTCTGTGGCGATGCTGTTTAAAGCGGAGTAAGGAAGTAGGGAGGACGATTCGTCTTAGGTTTGTGGGACTGGGGAGAGGTTTCGAGAACATTCCGATTAAATAATGTTTACATTGAGAGGCGAGGTGAGGGCAATTTTCAAGACAATTCTTACGTCTCTTTTGCATATAATGAGTGGAGAGAGAGAGAGAGAGGAAAAGTGCAGTCTTAATAAACAAGCGCTCAATTGACAATTAGGGGTCGCTTTGAGGTTTAATGACATTTAGAAGAACTTGGTGCCTGCCACGAGAATAAATGTTAAAACAGGTTTTATGAAAATGAAAATTAATATTCGTGAATGGGCATTAAAATATTCTCGCATAGCCGAGTGTAAGAAATGTTTTAGTAGCTCGCTAATATCGGAAAAATACGTGGACGTTTAACCGTATATATATATATGTACCCTTGGAATGCCAATGTAATTTTTGTATTTGACTAATAAAGTTTTGGCTGGTAATTGTAAATAGCGAGTTACGTAAATGAATTGTGTGTCTCGTTAATAGTCATCTTGGGAGAGAAAAAAAAACTAGAACGGCGTGATTTCCCGATGATTTCATGTTTCTTTCGTTCTTTTTATTTTTACTTACGTAAAAAGAATTTCTGCCACCGAGAATCAACACGTTTCATTCAACAGCGTGAAATTAATCGTTAAAATGTGAACGCGAGAGCTTTATAATTACTATATAAACTGTTAAGCTTCGTAATAATTATATAAAGTGCCGAGCTACGTAATTACTATATAAACTGTTAAGCATGACAATAAATATGTATAGTGCGTAGGGGTGGGTCAGGGAGGTCAGAGAGGGAGCAGGAGAGTGCGGTTGGGTGAGGGAGTGAGAGGGAGAGAGAGAGAGAGAGAGAGGACGAGTGGGTGAGTGGGAGGAGGGTACGATACTTTTGCACAAATATATTTTTTCCGGTAGAGCAGAGCACGTGTTACTATCGCTGCAACATCAAAGGTCAAAATGATCGAGGGGCGGGGAGCCGCATGTCTACGAATTTAATTAACGCAATAAAATGAAAATATTTGCACTAGAGCGCCGGCACATTGACAGTCGGGATGTATGAGTGCGCGTGTATACGGCTCATGCACGAGGGCAAATACGTCCTGGGCGCGGCAGTCGATTGGTCGATGTCGCCTCGCCGCCCCCGTCCCCGCCGCCGCCACCGCCACCGCCGCCGCCACCTCCAACTCATTATGCAAAAGTTCGTTGCGCTCGTAATTTCAATATTCGCATCGAATCCCGAAACACGCTCGTTTCCAAAACGCTGCTGCGGTATGTGACATTGACCCAGAAATCGGGACTCGAACTTCCGCTCAATGAAATGTCCCGCGATCAGCTCACACACGCTACCTTCACAATAATCGCGATGCTTTCGACCCTAGAATTGTGCGAGACGCCAAGTACCAACGCTCAATGAGCCCTTTCTCCCCCTCTCTCTCTCTCTCTCTCCCTCTCTCTCCTCTCATTTCTCTTCATCTTCCGTCCCTTCTTTTTCGTTACTTTTCGCTCTTTCTCTCTTGTTGTCGCTACTGTTGCCATTATCTCGAATAGCGGGTGGCACTTTCTTTGGGAAGTGGTGGGAGGATCGCGCGGGCCACGCTTCAGTCGAGCATCCAATTTTTTTCGATACTTCTCGTCGCCACGGACGCGTTAAAGTTTCCGATTGGCTCCATTCGGCCTTGACCGCTTCCCCTGAAAAATCAAAAACGGGAGCAAAAGCAAGAAAATACTGCACTTACGGATAAAATTGCTTTAATAAAATGGGTGGCAATGACAAAGGGAGGAAGTGCCGTTGGGACGAAATACTTGACTCGATTGAACGACGTGTAGAGGTATCTCAGGTCAGCTGACCTGGCATTTGCTTGATATTTACAAAAAGACGTGCTCTGGAATAAATTTCAATCGCACTTGTCTCAATTACCAAACAGTTGCGCCAATATGTTTGTCTCGGTGTTGATTGGGCAGGATGGAATAAGGTGCGATTGAGGCGCGGATTTGCCACTTGTATTGTTAGTAGAATTTACCTTGCGAAGCTCGCTGTACGGCTTTCGGAAACGTAATTTTCAATTGTGAGCATAGTCATTAGCTGATAAAAAATGACGAAACAATATTACGATTTACGATAATGATAGGCGTTCGATCGTTTATCCTGCCAATTATGATGAATAACGCTTGTTCCAAGGCAAAGTCAGAGTAATGTAAAAGAGTAAAATTCCCTCGTATCATCCATCGTTCCTCTCATACAATAATCGTTCCTTAACAAAAAAAAACAACAGTTCCCATTACTCTCTTATTATTTAAAATGTTTTTTTCTTTCATTTGTTCGCATAAATGCCAACACACAGTCAAAGCCAATACGTCCATACACGTGGATCGCACACTCCTCGAAATGTTCGTATTAAGGGCATAGGAGGGGAGAGGAGTTTGGCCTAATGTGAGAAAGGAATAGAGTTTATTTGAATAACAGAGTATCTATCCAAGTATTGCTAATGTTTTCGTTAATTTTCATAATTTATTGCATCGGAGGTGTTTTATGGGGGGGGGCGTCAATGTTTCGTGAGTTATTCGTGTCGTAGAATAAATTATGAGGAGCGTGGAAGGAAGTTGCGGGAGACTTGGTTAGATCGACTTGGATCGAGTGTGTGTGTAAGTGCTTTTAAATAAGGTCTTACGGGAAACTCCTATAGGTGGCGTGGCAAGGGACTTGCACGGATTCACATCCCTCGACTCGTCAAAGTGCATTTCACTCTCATCTCTCTCTCTCTCTCCTATATTTATTATCGGATTGTTATTGCTACGGCGTTGAAGTAATTTGTTTAAATAATTTTCGGCAGTTTAAATAATGCTGTTTATTTAGCTTAATTGGCATGCGGCAGTGGGAGTTGTTAATTGGTTTGACATGACAGACGTGCGCGTACAAAATGAGTTTTGAATAATTTTTTTCGAGAAAGGAGGACAAAGAATTTGGACTACTTTACATGTGCACGTTACATAAAGCATTTGAGCACATTACGGCCACATTCCACAATGGCAATGCAAATAAATAATTGCCGCTGTCAGTGGTATTATTTGACCTAAAGATAAAATCGCTCTAACAGCGTATTAATAATTAGTGAAATTAATTGATGTATAATATTATAATAATAATAATAATAATGATAAGTGGAATCAATTACGGGCGGAAACTGCATTTAGTTATCTCAAGCGTTTATAATTGTTGGAATTACACGTGTGCAATAATAAAAGAGTGATTGGTAATAAAAACGAGTTAATAATCTCGTATGGCGATGAATAGGATTTATAGGATAATTTACTTTTGACGAATAATTAATGGTGCGGAACGCGCTAATGCAAAAGTTCAAGGAAATAGTAATGAGCGAAGTAATAAGTGAAAAATTATGAAAGTGTAAAGGCACTTGGCGGGCTAGAGTATCGAAAGGTAATCGAGTCGAAAGGAATATGTTAAAGCGGTGGCAAGAAAGGAAAATAGGACAATGATATACAAAGTGCGAAATGGCGCAATAAGGAGGAATAATAGTACACAGTAGACAAGAAAAAGGCATAAATGCTGAGTCTGCGAAAAGAGCGGGAGAGAGAGATCGAATAAAGGGAGGCGGAACACCTGATCGCGAGCTTGTGCAGTAAAGCATGTGGATTATGCTGAAAAATAGTGGCAGGTGAAATAATAGGAGCTCGGCAGCCAAAAGAGAGCGAGGCGGAGATAGTTGAAAGAGCGAGGTAGACTTGGACGTGACTGACTCGAGCTTTAAAGCTCGCGGGGGTCGGGCCGCAGTCGTTCGTTCGACGCGACAGGCAGCGGAGGCGGCGGTGGCGGTGGCGGCGGTGGCGGTGGCGGCGGCGGTGGCGGCGTCGAAAGAACGGAAAGTCAGGGGACACCAGCGCCGAGATGCATACTAATTACCAGGAGCATTGTTCCGCTCGTCCTATAAAGACGCGCTAATTACATCGCGAAGAAGTTTCGCGCGCGCTTACGACGACTCGAGGGGAAAGGGGGTTGGCGCACTAGAGCATAACGAAGCGCGGCTTTGTCTTTGAGTCATAACCCTCTTTCCTTTCTCCCCTCTCGATGTTTATCCTGTTTTCATTAGTTGGCTCGCGTCTTGCCGCGCCGCTCCGATCTCGCCTCTCTTCCCGATTTAATGCGCAGCCTTCCCCCCCACCCCCACTCCCAATGACGCTTTCCCATTCGGATGCGACTAAGCAGCAGATAAGAGAGCTTCGCTAACGTCAATTAAGCGAATTTTCAGACTTTCCCGGCTAGTCTCTATTAGCCGGGCTCGTCTTAGCGGCATTCCCAAGATTCTTTGACGAGGCGGCCAACTCTGGCGACGAAACATCACCATCGAATGGCGTAAAACGGCCTTTGTCCGCGATCCAGCTTTTCTAGTTTTAAAGTGTGACAATACAGTCAATTATTTGACGCTTTTATATCCGTGTCGTCGCGATATTATTATCTCGCGTAAGAGCAGGATGATGCTCGACAGAATAGCTTGCCACTGAGTCATTAATTATAATATTAATGTTGCGGCTGTCATTATGGAGTATAATCGTGAATTGCTGGCAGCCCAGCAGAGAATGTAATGAAAAAAAAAATCTCTGCTGCTCGAAAGAGATAATTTGCCGTATCGTGAACACATGGATTTCGTGCTGGAATTGATAATTAGCGGTAATGAGCGCTCCATCCATTCTTCAAATTGCGAGATTCATATTGTAATCGGAATGTGGCAATAATTCAAATGGAGCCCCTCAACAACCTTGAAATGCTTGTACGAAAATAAACAGCTCCAACTGTCGCTTATTTATTCTAGATAAAAACACTCTATTGGCGATGATAAATCTCCCGTTTTTTCTTCTCCTTCCTTTTTTTTTTTTACGTAGAAAATTAATTAATGGCCTTTAGATGACGTTACTCGCATGATAAACAGCCTAACCCTACGTGAAACCCATACGCATACACTCTTCTTGCCTTTGTAGCTCAATAATCATCGGCGCACATGCAAGCGCGCGTAAACACACACGCGCGCGCGCTTCTCCCAGTAGTAGTGCGGTTAAGAAATAAACGCTGGCAGAGAGAGGGTGGAGGTATAGAGTAAAGAAAAGAGAAAACGAATGAAAAGTGGATAAAAACAAATAAAATGGCGCTTTGTCGCATGCCACTCGCGTATATTCATGTCAGGAACAATTTCGCCGAAATATCCCGTCGCAATGACGGGGCGCGCGCCTGTGTGGGTGCGCTTGGGCGTCCGTGTATGCGCACGCGATGATGTTGATTTCCCGCAGAATTTCTTTCCGCTTGTGTTTTCTTTTTGTCCTCGTGTGCGCGCGACTTTGAAACTACGGATCACGAGATGCAGAGAATCCTGCAGCTTCCTGTATTCCTCCGCTTCTTTGTTTTCTTCCTCCTTTATTTTTTCTTTCTTTTTTTTTTACTCCCTTCTCTCTCTCTCTCCTTTTTATTTCTATATGCATATGCGCGCAGACGAGAGATTTTGCGCTCTCTTTCAGCAGATTACCTTGCCCCAGCCTCGACAAATGCTCTACTTAATGATATAATCCACGTCGTCGCAATTATCGTCGTCGCTCATTCGTCACAATTTCTGTACGCGAAATTATGCTTTGTCGTGTTATTGTCGTTGCATCTTCACCCTTCAATACTCTTTAGCGAAAATAGGCTCAAGTAGAGTGAACGAGTATCCCCATTCTAGAATCTAGGCGGCACCTTTGTGCACGACAATTGGAATGAGCATTTCATGCGCAATGCGCCTGCTTGCGCAAACATAAAAATTAATAATATCAATAAGTTTGTATTAATTAGGCATCCATGCCTCCATGCGAACGCCACCCGGAACTTTATGACGAACGTCAATGCGCTCATTTACTTGAGCTGAAATTTTCTTAGCCGAATTATCATGAGAATTAAATAATTTACCCCTTCCTTCCCGCCTCTTTAAAGCCTTAAAATATTTTTCATACCCACGCGCACCTCCCGCAATGTATATTTACGCCCTGTGTGTACGCCAATGAATAATATAGCGCCGAATTATTGGCATTAATCGATATGAAAAAAGTGTGCTCTAATGCATCGACGAGCAATTGCAATTCAATATTTGTGATCAATTCGGTCGATCGCTTTTCCCTCTTCGTGCCCTTTCCATTCCATTATCGTCTAATATAAAATGCTGCTATTACTCGTCGCTTACGCATATTCAAATTACTCGCCATAAGCGTTTCGATATGCATCCCATATTACCCTCGATCTTGCCCAATAACCCATACAATCTATCGTATTAATTTTTTAAATGCAAATCTTATTGAGCGAGCGTCAACGCTACGAGCGTCAAACGATAATTGCTACGTCATCGGATTCCGTAAAATTCATGCCACAATAACGATATTGGCCAATAAGGCTGTTATTGAAAAATTGACAATTATTAAGCACCTTCGCGAGGCGGATAAATCGTGCCTCATTATCAAAGTAATTGGCGAATTTTACGGAATCCGATGATTTTTAAGTTTAGCGAGACGCTCGCTTGCCCACCCACTGGAAATACTAACCGTCTCCTTCTCTTGTTTATACGCAGATTGACGAATGACGCCGTGACGGAGAGCCGGCTGATGTGCAAATACCGGTCCACGAGGGGTGAGTACTCAAGTCTTTCCTTAACTGCACTTTCTCTTTCTCTTGCCCGCCTTCTGCTTTCCTCTTCCTTCAATTCTCCGACGCTAAAGCACTATGGAAAGCGAGTTCTAATTGTTTATTTAGCCCACGTCTTGTACAAACACACGCATACACACACATATATACACATATATATTTATTCGACTGTCTCTTTTAATCGACAAGCTTCGAGTGGTTATCCATTTGGTCCCTTCGACTAATCTCCTTTCAATATATAAAAGCCGTAACGTGTTTGCATTAAACGATCACATCTGACTATTGAGACGCCGTTAGCGAGTGATATTTTTGATTGTCCAATGCCAAATGGCTACTTTTATTACAAATACGACATATCCTTCTTATCTAAATGACACTTTAATCTTTTAATTACCGATACATTGTGCTTACGTGGTAAGGCTGGAAAGCCGTATAATGTAACTTGCTAATAAATCGTAATGGCGATGTTTGTCTTAATATTATTGCTAAAATGCGAAACGGTAAACAATCTTAAGCCAAGTCAATAAACGAGAAGCAAGATAAATTAACGAAGAATTCCTCGAGTTTCTCAATCCCGCAGAAAACAATGACTAGAATGAAAATGTAGTACTTTGACGCAGTACTTTGTCTCTGTCTCCTCAAGGGTTAGCATACGTACAAACACAAAGATATGTGCATCTATCTTTATGAATGCATCTGGAGTAAACAAGTGCATTAAAACGTCGGAAGCGTAAGTTTAAATTTCAAGAGGTACAAAAAGAAGAGAGAGAGAGAGAGATTGAGTGAAAACGGGAATGCGCTCCTCCATATAAGTAACGGAGGGGCGCAAGAGGGTGCGATGCGCTCGCGGATATATGAAGGACGCGGCCAAGAATAACGCCACAAAGGAATATGCAAAGTAAGAACCCCATCCTCCCATCCTCACTTACATTATCATGCAAGACTCGCGGGCGTTTTAGCCCTCCCTCTCTCTCTCTCATTTGCGCCCTCTTTACTCGGAATCGGCGGACTTGATTGTTTTTTCAACGGTCTATCAACTATCCGAGAGATTCAAAGTGGCGTATCGAGAATGAGGAATTTTCGTACAAAGGAGTTGATCTCGGTACAAATGACAGTAATTTTGCGACGAAAATTTAGAGGATATGCTCACGATAAGATGATAGGCCTTCTCTCTCGTACACATACACGCACGTTTCAATCGATTTTAAAAATTATTGATTGCTTCGTTAGTGTCCCATTGGTAATGCTCCACCACTGTCTCGGCGGTATTGTTTGTTTGTTTTTTCCTTTTTTTCTCTCATTCAAAAGAGGAGCTTTAATAAAGTTACAGATCATTTAACGACCAAATAAAATTGCCGCACAATAGAGCATTTACTAGCTACGGAGGACTAATGGATAAACTTTAGGCTCCACATCGACATCTGCTTAAGATTGCATATTTGACCCCCGGAAGATGCGATATCTTTCAAAGTCTCATTAGTACAACTTCCTCTTCGACAAAATGACACATCGCTTACCTAAATTATGAATTAATAGATGATTAATTGCACGGCCAAGTGTCAATCGGAGCGATCGACCAATTCATTGTTAAAGACACTTTAATGAAGTTAAAAAATATTCAAATAGAACCGTTCGTTTGTTTTTTACGTTTCGTTTGATGAGAAACCGTTTAGATAAATTGTTCAAATGTTAATTATTGCCTGAGGTGAGACAAGTGTGCGCTTTTAAGGTTAAATGAAAGCCAGGGATTATTCGACTGGTCGCAATTCCCAGGAAAGGAGGGAAAAAATCAATTCTCCTCGAGAGCGATTGGCACGGTTGATCACAACCATTACGTAACGTCATTAAAACAGCAAAAGTCCGATGGCTAATGATGCCTCCATTCGAGCGACAATGAAGACAGGCAAAAAACTAGAGGCGCAATAGAGAAGAAGCGAAAGAATGAGGTCGGGAGAGAGAGAGGGAGAGAGAGATTGCCGACCTTGGCGTCACCCTGCAGCAGCCATTGCCAATTGATCGGACGTTCGATGGAGCGAGGGCAGGTTGACTCAAAGACAGTGCCGAGAACGAGACGGGAACGGGAGAGGGAAGTAGGGGAATTGGCTAGGCGATGGAGTTGAGAAAGGAAGCGGGAGGAGGAGGAGGAGGAGGAGGAGGAGGAAGAGAGAGGCGTGCGCGAATCGCGATCGCGGCTATCAATAATAAGCGGGGCCCGTACTTTGTAAATGGCGGCGCGGCGAATGGCGGCGCATCCCAAGCTGGGATCGGCGCTCAGCTCCTTCCGGCCAAGATCCACGAGGGAAAATCACTCTCGGCGTCAATCTCGGGCTCACTTATTATGCCCCGAGGCCTCAACGAGGCCGGATCTTCGCTCGCCTGAGTACCTGGACGAGCCCGGGCGCTCGCTCATTGGACGTCCCCCGGTCGCCTCTCCCAGCCAATCACGACCTCGGGGATAAAGGAGTGCTCTCGCCTCTTCCTCCCGCGCTCTCGCGAGCGCATAACAGGATGATTATTGATTATATCACGGAGCCCGGCTCTTTTATACGCCCGGCCTCGACACGCACGCACGCACTCGCGAGATTCGCCTGTTATGCGCGCCCGTCATTAGAGGCCCGAGGCTCGCGCGTATTATCGGCATTGCGTTGATGTGTCGGAGAACGGCGAGCGACGCAATTTACAGTTGCGTCTTTGTTGGTGATTTGGCCACTTTTATCACAAATTGTTCACGAATTCGGCGAGTTATGGGTCGGATTGGCGAAATTAGCGGAAATTAGAATTCGTTGTGATTTAGAGCTGCGCATTGAATGTCGCTGTGTGCCTTTGGAGCGTGAAACGCGAGGCTGCGATAAGAGCGAAGACTTTATTTTTATATTGAAAGTTTGTTATTGAAAGCTAATAGGCGTGTTTTCTCAGTCCCTTTGTTTCCACGTCAAGATGTAATAATGACTTGTCTGTGTGGACATACAATTACTTTTTCAATATTTCAGCTTATCATTGATCAGCCTTTTTGATAAAAATGTATTGCCGTTGGCTTCCAAGCATTTATCAAGTGTCAGTCAAGCAATTGCGATGCGGATATTTTTAACCTTTTTTCTTTTTCCTCTCTGTTTTTGTTTCGAAACGGGGCAGAGTGCTTCATTAAATTTCGAACGAAAAGACAAATAATAACTTCTGGACAAAAGTTTCTGCTCTGTAATCATTTACAATGCACTTACGTCCACGTTACTTCACGTTACAAGTGTGATTACGGCGAGTTAATGTCACGAAGATTACACGCAAATGACACGGCGCAGCTCCGGCACATTGGCACGCAAACGCCATAAATACCGATAATTCACGAAAGATGGATAATTTTACAAAAATGCTCGCCGATGATAAGATCATGTAACAGGCTGGCCGCGTTTCCTGCTACTTTGCTATTGTATCGCGACGGCATTGCGCAGCAAAAATTGACGGGACAATTGAACGACGCAGGCCCATCGTAACGAGATGGCAAGTCGTTGAATTTTCGGGAGGAACGAGTGCCGAGGATTTCGTATCACAAGTGAGGAAAGCGTCCTTAAATAGCTTCGGAGGCGAAACGAAGCCGATTTTAATTAACTGATGATAATTCGTCGATAATTGTAACAGTTTATTTTTGAAAGTCTTTGCTCCTGATAGATTATATTATCATTGCTGCAGTGCCAAGTATATCAATGTGACATTAGAGTTGGTCATTCGACTGAGAATTTACGCCGCTCACTCGAGTAATGACTGGCCGCTCGGCTATTCGCGACATTTGTGAATCACAATTGCAAACACACGCCGACAAAAACATGGCGCAGCGACATCATTATTCGTTAATGTCTTCTTTAAGCGAGAAAAGGTTGAACGGCACGAGTCGGTTCTTGCGAGATAGGCGATTACGTGCGTATCTCGCGACTTCCGGTTCCTGCGCAAGGAGTACACGACTGCTCCCGAAGATAAATGCATTATCAGTCCTCGTGACAAATCATCAAAAGACGGAAAAGACAACGAACAAGGAAGATTATTAAAAAAAAGCGGAGAAATCTTTTCGGCTCGTCCTCCAAATAATTATCTATGTAGCATGTGCCTAACGATTGTGATGCTCTCCCCCCTCGTTTCTTTGTTTAAGAAGCTGAAATTAACGGAAGAACGGAGCGATAAGGCAATGTATTTTTTCTTTCTGTTTTGTGCGTGAAAGTGCGCGATAAGGAAGTCTCTTCTCTGAAATTGTCAACGATTCTTCTCTCTCTCACTCTCAACGGAGGCTGCTTGATAGGCCAGCACGGGGCTAATCACGAAATTTACAGATGCAAATTGAAAATGCATACGTGTCAGGGGATTCGAGGAATTCGAGGAAAATAATAAGGCCGCTCATTGGGACTCTGTGGGCTATTGATGGGCGAAAATAAGCATGGAAATAAATTTGCTCCCCTATTATATTAGTCTAACAAAGCAGCTCCTCCCATTCAATGCCACTGTTTCACCATTTCATATAAAACATTATTGATTGGTAGGACTGAAGAGGCACCGCCACATTATAGACCAACAGTAGCCGCTCTCTTACACTTAATCACCTTCTCTCTCGCTTCTACGCAGCAATTTTTCCGACCGCCTGTCTTCCCTCCTCTTTCCACTGCTGTTTTATGCCTGCGCTTCTCTTGAAGAACGAGGGCGGGGGGAGGGGGCGGTCGGAGATGCATTGTATACTCGACGAACGGTCAAAGTTTTCATCGTTCATCGCTCCCTTTTTCGATCTATTTGCGTTTACATCGCCTCTATATAGAGTGCACACGTACCCGCGCGCACACTTATACACACACACGCGCGCGCCTCTACTTTTCCTCTTTCTCCCGATGCTCTGCAGCGCCGGCATCTCATCTGTTAAATACCTCTCTCACTCCCGCCCTCTTGCCGCTCCTACTCCTTTTTCTCCGACCTCGCCTCATTCCACGCCGATAATTATTGCAATTTGACTCCTCGCATATATCCCTTTCTCATTCGCATTCTGTATCTCCTGTGAATGCTACCTTCTCGTTCTCTCCATTCTTTCTGCACATCAGGTCTAATTCTAGCTACATCAGGACTAAGCTCTCCTACCACCGGTCAGCTCCCGATTTTCAATCCTCTGTAAACGTCCCCAATGGATAAAATTTCACTTTCAATTCACTCAATGTAAGAGTAGCTTAGGTTTTACGACCTTCCCCTATTGTTGGAGTGACAATTTACTCAAACTATCTCCACTAATCCATAAGCACTGCTCAACTAAACGGCGACGAGATACTTTTTAATTCCATGAGGTTAATTGTGGTGTATTAAGGAACTGCTTGTATTATGCGTAGAGAAGGATTTAATGTAATAATAATACAATGTTTTCCTCTTACGTTCACATTGGACGGCAATTTAGAAACTTGAACGCGACTGAGAATACATGCGAATACTTACACAGTAGACTTTATTAGCAAATGTACGAGTCAGGAACTTTAAACTCTTGGTAGTACGGATATTTTTTTGAGCAAAATGCATGGGCTCAACGGTTTTCTGAAAATGCCATTCGAGGAAAGGAAAACTCGGCCCGAAGGTGTGTACAAGTTAAATAAGACTTTTATGGATCGTAGGTACGTTTTTCGACCGAGAGGCAGTTTGACTTTTCATACGAATGATAAAACTTCCAAGTAATTCACGTTGCCCGAATGCGATTTTCCTGCGTACATCGCTGCATCTCACGTGAGAGCCTCGGCGCTTCTCGGATGAATTTTTCAAATTTTCAAGAGGGGTTCGAATCTATCCCCCCCACCCCTCCCCGCGCCTCCACTACTAGATCCGCCTGCCTTTTGCTCCCAATACACGCAGAAAAGCATATTTCAGTCGACGATCCCGTACTACCAAAGAGTACACATGCACGGTAACCACCAACCGGAAGAACCTCTTTCTCGGCGGAAGAACTTTTTCGGCACTACGAATCTAATATTACTATTTGTGCGCTCGAGCAAGCGGAAGCACAGCGTTGCTCTCCAAGCACAATGTCGAACTTGCTTGGGAAGAAAGGATATTTGATTGATCCAGAAGGAAACAAGTTCGCGAGTAGCTGGTTGAATATTGCGCACATTTCATCCTAAAATCACTTGCATCCCATCAAACACATGATAAATGAAATGCAACCATCTCTTAAGAATTCTGCGACATTAGCTTTGCTGTGCTGAATTGTCGAGCATCCGCGGACTTGTAATAAGTAGAAGCCTTGGCGAAACTCTGATTAAGAGCTCGAATAGAGGTTAGAGGCAACAAGTGCGCATTAAAATAAAGAGAAGCCGCGACATAATCTAGCATCGTGCCATTAAAATGACGAAGAAATTGTAAATAAAGTCGGAATGAAAACAAATTGAAAACTATTTCCGGTTGCCGCCGCCGCCGCCGCTGCCGCCGCCGCCGCCGCCGCAGTCGCGGACGACGCGGACGAGGACGAGGAGGACGAAGGGCAGAAATTACACAGACCTATGGCTAATCGATTATCGAGTTTCTTCACGAGGCATTGCGCTTCATTTGACCCCGGCGCTCATGTGCACCGCCGAAATAGTTCGTTGGGGGAGGGGGGGGGCGGTCGGGGCGTAAGGGGCGAGAGAGATTCTTGGGTCCCGCGACAATTCCCCTTGATAATTTATTTCTTACGCGGCTCGGTCCGCCTGACCGCAATCCGGCACTTAATTTCCCAGGCCGGTGCCGCGCATCTCGTTTGCCTTCTTTCTTACTGCCTGTTAAACGAGCGACAACTATTTCCAAATCAATTTAACTTGGGGAAGGCGGGGGCGAGTGACAATGACGATGAGCGCCCAAGAGAGCCGTTAATCAGCGCTTTCCGAACCTCGGGATGCCGGGGCTAATTCGCAACCCTTTTTACCCGGGATTTCTTGGGATCGAGGGCGCCATCGATTTATCAGCGTAGCTCGGGCTACGTGTGCGCCTCATGCGAGACGGGTGCCCAGGCATTTGCATATATCGTCTTTCGAAGAGAGAGAGAGAGCGAGGGATATTGCTGGGCTGCTCACCGCTGGCCAATTGATCGGGACTTTGGCAAATTCAAGTACACTCAATGCTCAATATTAACCCGAGTAATAATAAAGGCATTTGATCGGCCGGTCGAGATATTTCTGGGCTCGATCGGCTCGCTTATTTTACGGAACCACGAGAATTAGCAATATCAAGCTCATCGGACGGCAAATTTATTTTACATTACACATTACATTATACGTGCGATTATTCCTCAGATCTGACGAATAAATGAGTTTACATTTACTTGTGCTGGGCACTGGATTCCATGATTTTTCAACCCAAAGACCCTCTTTTGATGGAAGATTAGGCGTAAGACAAAGGCGCCCCCTACCTCCATAATATACTTAAACAGCGACGAGTTTATGAAATCGGATTTGGGCAGATCGGCAAATATCGGGGAGGCCTTTGGACTTTTTGCGCAGCCTGCTCCATCCGAGGGATAAATAAACGAATTAAAGTGCAAATTTGGCGACCGAATGCAGCTTCCGATACACATGGACACGCACGCCCTCACTCACACCGGCACATTTATTATTAAAACCTGATTTTAACGAAATTAAATAATAGGAGAGTACAAAAGAAATGAAAATTGCATGCATAGCGCTCTATCGATTAAATGCCCCATTGTATTGAGGGAATTTGGTTATTGTTTGTTATACCCACATTTTCCACATAAATAATGAACTTTTGTACTTACAAACAATGCGCTCGGTTACACTGGCGAATATTTTTCCAATTTCTCTCCGGCAAATAAATATTCTGTAAAATCTTAAACGTTTGTAAAACATGTTAAAATAAAAGTACAAGTTAAAAAGTTGGCAAATTAAGTCTGTTTTTTTTTTATTCAAAATACGCATAGGCGCTAATACGCGTACGCACCCACGCTCATCACCAAATATCATATTTAAATAACAACAACAATAACTACTACTACTACAACAACAACAACAACAACAACAACAACAACAACAATAATGTGAAAGCAAATTTAGGAAATTCGAGTTTCTTCGAAATACTCGTTGCTTTTTTGTGGCTTTATCTTTAGGTTGAATAAATGAATAAATACACGACGATTAAATTGTGCAAATGCTCACTCGAGTTTAGAAGTAAGAATAAACATTTAAGAAAAGAAATATTTTTACGCGTTACGTATACCCATACGAACGTAAATGATTCGTGTGATTTTAAAGGCATTGAATTGTCCCTAATACAGATAATACTCAAAAGTTAAAGCGATAACGATCATGGGGGATTAATTCCTATTTCAAGCTATAAAACGAAAAGCAGCTTCGATAGATTCGAAATTTGAAACATAAGGCCATCAGACACGAGACCTTAAACATAAAATGCTCAAAGGCAGATAGCGATAGAGAGAGACGGGAGAGACGACGGGAGAGATGAGAGAGACGAGAGAGAGACGAGAGAGAGACGAGAGAGATGAGAGAGAGACGAGTGTGCTTACACTTACTTACGTGCATCCACGCTCGGATGCGCAGGAGCTATCGCGCGTCGGCCGTCCAGGTGCAACGGACGCATAACGCAGGTAGACCCTGGAGGCAGATGGCCCTCGCCTACGGCCCCCTTGCGATTTCGCCGGGCCAGAAGAGGCGCTCAAGGCCCCCTCGTGACCGCCGACACTTTTTCAGCGCTCGAGGCGGGGCCCACTCACCTGGACCCAAAACATCCCGGAAGATCTAATTCTCGCCCCAACGCCCCACACCCCACACCCCACAACTCCGCCCCTCCTACTCCACCTCCTCCTCCACCTCATCCACCGCCTCCTCATCCTCAGCCTCCTCCTCCTCCGCCCGCCCGCCCCGTCGACCCTTCCCTGCATCAGACACTGACGCGGCTGACGCAAGACCCCAATCGATGATAGATCCTTAATGCGATATCGATCGG